>JAVSBU010337561.1:0-14288 GCA_033118015.1 Loricariichthys derbyi | reverse complement strand
GTATCTATCTATCTATCTATCTATCTATCTGTCTGTCTGTCTGTCTGTCTGTCTGTCTGTCTGATGGTCCATAGTGCAACACCTTAACAGCCAGGCTACCACAGTCCTCATTCATGGACTTATCTAAGCTCTGACAACAACAAACTTATACTTATATAGCGCATTTCACAAACCCAGGGCGCTTAACATTCTAAGAATGAAAGGTGTGCTCTCTGACCTCTTACTTCCTTTTAATTCATTAATTGTCTTATCCGCTTATCCTGGTCAGGGTCGCGGGAAACCAGTGCCTAGCTAAAAGATGGTGTCAACCCATCGTAGGGCTCACACACTAGGGGCACTTTTGGAAACGTCAATTGAACTAACATGTCTTTGGGAGGAAACTGGAGTACCTGGAGAAAATCCATGTGGACCTGGGGAGAACATGCAAACTCCATACAGATGGAGCCCAGGCACTGCATCACCTTGGCACCACACTTTTTAATGATTTCCTTCATTACAGATATGTCAACCCTTTAAAGTAATGTTAAATTTTGTTTTTTTCTAAGTTTTATAAATATATGTGTATGTTAATGGGTGGCACCCTGGTGCAGTGGTTAGGGCTGTCGCCTCGCAGCTCTGGTTCGATCCTGGCCCTGGGCTTACACGTGTGTTTTCTCTGTGTCCGTGTGGGTTTTCTCAGGGTTTCCTCCCACATTTCAAAGCCGTGTGAGGTTAATTGGTGTTTTTAAAGTGCCCTTAGTGTATGCGAGTGCACTGTCGCCGGTTAGGCGACGGCTTTCCTGCGACCCTGACTAGGATAAGCAGAGAAGAGAATGAATAAATGTCCATGTTTAGGCTGTCTGCACCCTGTTTGGCTTTATTATTGGACATTTAGCTAATTTGATGCTGGATAATGGTACTAGACTTAACAGAATAATATATTAATTTGCATAGGAAGTTGCATAGCATTCAAGCAGAAGTCTTGGCTCAGTCCTTGATGTCTTTACTGGAAGGAACGTATTAGGTATCGGTTAATGATTAATTGTTCCCCTAGTATTATGCCACTGTGACATTTGTCATTTGGTGGCACAACAGATAAGGTACTGGACCTTCAACTGTACAATTGAGGACACAGGTCCTGGCACTGCTATGATGCCCCTGTTGAGCCCTTTCTTGATTTGCAGAGATCTAGAGAGACTTGAAGCTAATACAAGCTGCCACTGTACAAACTGAGAAAGGAACTGAGGATTAAGGACCCTTGACAGAGATGGGACTTGAACCCTCAAGGTTTCAATCAGTTGTCAAGTGGCTTAACCACTGACCAATGGTACCAGCCTCAACCAAACACAGATCTGTCATAACCTTCTGTAAGTCGACCAAAAACAAAACAGGAATCAAAAGAAACCATGCTTTTAAACAAAAACCTTTAGGAGACAGACCGACAGGCTGGTAAACATCTTAAATAATGAGGGTTGTGCAAGAACAGGGTGATTGTGGTGAATTACAGAGTTATTGCTGAGTTTTGTGGACAGTTGTGCAAATACGAGCACTACATTGTCGTAACTGGTGATCATCTACAAATTCAGTGTGTTTTTGTGGTCATGATGAATCCCAGGTAATGTAGTCAGTTTACACCTTAATAGTTTGAATATTTGTCTTCAGGCAAGTTGGACAGGAACCTTTTTGTGAAACTTTAGCTACTCACAAATTGTTTTCGAGGCTATTACCACTTACGTAAAGCCTGGTTGGAATAAAGCAATTTATTGTAGCTAGGCTCCATCTCGATTTGCCCGTACTTTATTCGCCTATCCTTTCATACTATGTTTTGTTTATACGTCCCAAAACAGATTGTTTCCCAGCCTTGAGAACAGCTTAAGTGAATCTGATTTGAGCTCTTGGCATCTGTCTTGCCCCAAGCTTCCTGATCTTAGGATTTGGGTGTGCGTGTCTGTGCTTCCTACTAGATTGTGACTCACAGGGTGTAAGAGGATGACGAGTCGTCACTTTTTTTTTTTTTTGGTCCTAAAATGTAGACCTCAGCTTTACAGTCGAGCATGTAACTGGGAGTGCTTTGTGGTTTTGTACCTGTTGTGTGTGGTTTTTGAAGCCTGTTCAGTGTTGAGACAGGCGTGTTTTAGTCTAGGCTGACTCAGGTGACGTCACAGTTCTAGTGGGTGTACTTTGAGTTCAGTGTCAGCACTTGCTTTAAAAGTTGGTCGACGACGGGCCACACGTCTGTCCAGTTTGTGTCTCAGCCTTGGGTTCATCTGGCAGTGAGTATTTTCCTTTACCCTTGTTTCATAAGTATTAACGTTAAACTTTTAAGGGCTGCCAGATTTATGATTTTATTTACAGATTATGATAGAATGAAGAGTGAAAATGTTACCTAAAAGTTACTGGGCAGAGTAAATAGTTTTATGGTGATGTTGTCTGGTAGAATGTTTCCAGTAATAAGCCTTGGATAAGAGCTGTGGTACAAATGAGCCTTTCTTTAGTGCACAGTGTTTCCTAAGAGAAACATGGGACGAATTATGCTATTTAAATTGTTCACAATTACATTGTTATATGTCTTGTCAGAGTCGCGCCATTCGATGCATTGTCCTTGGGTTTATGTTGTCAGTCAGTATTATACAGCAGCAGATTTGTTATTGGCAGTTTCAGCAGTCTATTGTTCTGCTTACTAGAAAGTTTATATATGTTGTGGAACTGAAGATAAAAATTTGGGCTTGCTAGCTGTTTTTGTGGATTTTCTGTACAGATGCTTCAGGGGCAAATTTTTTTTGAGTATTAAAGATGTACTTACTCCAAAAGGATTGGTCTCTACAAAATTTGGACTGCGGTTAAAGGAATAATTCAGTTAAAGGAATTATAATTTAAGCCTAACTGCTGTTTACTACATCCAATGAAAAATGTATGCTTGAGTAACTCACTTGAACCAAACGGTCAGGTTATTAAAAACAAGTAGTTCTATTAATAAATGAAATAAACCTTAGACGTCCTGAATTCGGAGAGCATGATAAACAATTCCTGACATTCTTATTGAATTTTGTAAGAGAAGTCAGACAAATAGTTGGGTTTTTCAGCAGGACCCCATTTGTTATTCGATATAACCATAACATTCAACACACAGTATTGACGATGTTATGGTTGGCACATCAAATCGTGTTCACTTCCCTCAGCGTTCCGTTTGGGAGAAAGCTCGGAAGACTTGGCATGCATGACTGTTTTCATCATGTATTCAGCAATGTTGTAATTTTATTATACTGTGGTTTTGAAATGTTTTTGTGTTCAGTGATTATAGCCTAATCTTAGTAGAGGAAAGAGAAAAGCTGTCAATTTGACTAGATGAAGCATGGAGGTTTAACTTTTAAAATTAGTAAGCTTTTCTGATGAGGTTCTATAAAAATGATGTAGAATCGAGTCATATCTGTTACATATGCAAATTTAGTGTTTAATTTGAGGTCTACAAACTAGGTACACACGCTAACTAAATTCTGTACTTTCACTTGTTACTTACTTAATTATGGATGGTTTGTGCACTATAAATGTAGTAACTTTTACTGTCTTGTTGAGATTTCTTAGAAGATTCTGACAGGTGAAAATTAAGCATTGCCATCTGTCAGTACCAGTTCTGAACCTGCCTTTTCTCAAAAGCCATGTAACATAATTGTAAGGATGCGTATCTCACAGAGAGTGGTTAAAAAAAGCATCCGAGTCTTGCCTGTCTGCATTTTTTCGTAAATCTAGCATATGTTCTCTCAAGACAAAGAGACAAGTAACAGGGTTTTAGTTGAAGCAGGTTTAACTGCTTTATAAGATGACACGAACATAAGATGACATTTCCTTACAGGAAGCTTGCTTGCTTAAATACCAACCTTAAAGGCTGACGTAAATGCGTCTGATCCTCAAGACTGGTTATAATGGAGAATAATATTTACAAGGCCTCCTAATGGGCAGTTGGGAACCGGATGCTGGCATCCACATTGGCATAGTCCTTGAAAAACCAACCCCATTAATATTGGCTGCCTATTATGAGGGTTTGTAAAATTTTATTTAGCATTTAACCACCTCGGATGCCAGGTGCGTTCCTTGCGAGTGGTGTGAGTGCCTGTCTACGTTTTCTAATTTGTATGTGGTTCAGCTCTCAGAAAACAGCGCAAGAGATTCAGTGCTTAATACAAGCAAGATGGTTTGTTTTTGAAGTACCGAATAATATCTTGGCGTCCATCTTTTTGTTGGCTGACATGTCGACAGGCAGCTTTCTGTTTGTTCTCAAATGGTGCAATTGAATTGGCTGTATTTTCTAGACTGGGAACTGTGTAAGATGAGCAGCCTCTCCGCTGATGTTCCTGGCATCGTTCTTTTTTGTGAAAAATGGTTGCGGCTTATGTTGCGAGGTCTTGAAATGTAGAAATGACTTCATTGATTATTACAATTATTAGCGTTTAGCATTATTAAACGATCATTAGTTCTCATTTGAAAAGCAGGCTGTTTAAGTGCACTTTAATTTGTGGTGTATCCGCATACTTGTATTAAATGAATCAGTTGGACAGAAGTTTTGCTGTTTCTATGACATGTTTGGTTGTGGTGATGCCTTCGAGTTGGTTTTAAGCAGTTCATTAAGTTCAGCTGTCATTATTTAAGGTATACAGCAAGATCCACCAAGCAGCCATAAAAATAAAACCAGCTGCCTAATATACACTGCCTGGCCAAAAAAAGGTTACATACTTATATTTGGTCGGACCGCCTTTAGCTTTGATTACAGCATCGTTTCCACAAGCTTCTGCAATGTCACATTTATTTATGTCCACAGTTCATTCTTTGGGCTCTTAATGTTGCTGAACTGAGACCTGTCCCTGAACTGCAGCAGCAACCCCAGATCATAGCTCCAATCCCACAGGTAGTGACCTTTCTTTGGTCCTGGAAGTGTATGTAGGTTCCCTTTCTGCCACCAGGACTCTGAAGACACATGTTTCAAAAATGTCCTGTGAGATCAGGTGCTAAGGTGTTAATTGCAGATCCTTCAAGTGCTGCAAGTTGTGAGGTGGGGTTCTCATGGATTGGACTTGTTTACCCAGTACATTCCGCACGTGTAATCGGTTCGCCATCTGAGGTATTTAGAGGACAAGGGAACACCTTAAAGCTATGTTCTTGTTCCTCAGTCCAGTCCGGAACTATTTTTGCAGTGATATACTTTGCAATATACTTCTGAGAGAGTCCACTGCCTTTAGCGAGTACCGTTACTATGGAGGGATGCACATGCTCTGTGACACTGTTTAGGTTGGTGGTTCATGTTGAAGTAAAAAAGTAATATTAGTTCTTCAGATTTCCCAGCATAACCTTGCTCATATCCTTTCACAGTGTGTGTCAGTCACTTAGCCTGTAAGACGTGATTGGTGTGAAATGTGGTTTGTTTCTCTGACCTTTCTAACTGAACGCAGATGTTCGAGTCTTCACGCTGTTCACAATACACCGTCTGACTGATCGGCACATGTCCAAACAAGTACTGCGTTTAGAAATAAGCATGTGATTTTAGTTTAGTTTAGTAATGGGTGGTATTGATTTTGACTGCTACTAATTGCTTTAACTTTATCATAATTGATCTGAATGGTGCCTTTGTCATTAGTGATTTATATGCAGGCAAAAAAAGCATGTTCCAGCTGTTAAGAATAGTTGGTTAAAATCGTAATATCAATTGTGTAAGGTTATGTGAGTTATCTGTTGAGTTCTGCTCTTTGAGATGTCACGATGAATGGAGACAGTATGCGGTTTGCATTCATATAGTGCAGCCAGTTACAATCAGCAAATGGAAAGGGAACCGTTTGAACCCCATCCTAATGTACCAGTTGGCTAGCCATTTGGTAGATATTAGCAGATTGTTTGAATAATGCATCTTGGGATCGTCCTGCTATTTTCCATCTTATTGCCAATTCCCAGTGAAAATGAAAGCATCTGGCTTGGATCTGATGGCCATCACGAATGCATCTTTGATACTGGTCTAACAGCCTGTTTATATAAAGCCCTATTTTTAAAGGTTTCTGATATAAATTGAAATCCCAAACATGGAGCCCTAGCTTACTTTGAAATGTAAACTGGCACGACGATCTTTCTCTGCTCGCTGCAGACAGATTACGTCCGGTTAACCATACCCTCACCAGCGACTATATTAGGCGCTCCACCTTGTTTCTACATTCATTCTCCAGTTTATTACCTCCACTTATCATATAAGAGCACTTTGTAGTTTTTTAATTGCAGACTGCAGTCCATCTTTTTCTATATACGTTTGGTCCCCCTTACTCTGCTCTTTAACAGTCAGCACCCAAAAGGTACTGTTAGGGTGGTGGATCATTCTAAGCCCTGCAGTGACATTGACGTTGTGGTGGTGCGAGTGGATCAGACACAGCACATCTGTTGCTGCACAGTTCGTTAGTCACCCTCTGATCCTTCATCAGTGCTCAGGGATTGCTGGTGGCCGGACATTTTTGGTTGGTGGACTGTTTTGCATCTAGCAGTGACATTGAGGCGTTTAAAAAATCCAGCAGTACTGCTGTGTCTGATCCACTCATACAAGTTCAACACGCAGTAACACCACCACAGCATCAGTGTCACTGCAGTGCTGAGAATTATCCATCCTAATATTATCTGATCTGTGCTTGTCCTTTGGGGAGTCCTGACCAGAGTAAGACGGATAGAGTATGGTAAGAGGAACTGATAATAAAATTGACAGTTGGCCTCATTCAAAAACATTTTCGTATTCTTATCATAAATTTCTGTTACATTTTTTTCATAGAAAAGGCTCATATGAACATGCCACGTCAGATTCAGCAAACGCTTCTAACTTCAGGAAAGTGTGTATATGATCAGTGTAAACAGGATGAAAGCCACCTGTGTGTATTCAGGGGCATGTGGAGAGCAAATTACCATAATTACTACCCCAATAATCCTGCCATACTTGCAAGGAAGTGTTCATTCACGAAAATGGCAACAAAGATTAAAAAGAACTTCTCTTTGACTATATACAGAGACAAATTAACCTTAAATTAATGCTTAATTTAAGTTGGTTTGTAGTTTGAGAGCTTCATATTAATATTGTAACGTTATACAACAGCATCCGTAGCCAATGTAAATATCATTAGGCTACCTTACTACATTTAAAATTATATTGTAATTCAATTGCACAGTCAAACAGATGTCAACATAATTATGGAGTGTAATTTGTTTTCAACTCAAAATGTCTTCAGACTAATGAAATATAAAGTTATTAGAGAGGAAATCGGTTTGTAGGCCTATATAACAGCAGACTGATTGCATGTTACCCTTACGACAGGTCTGGACCACTTGTGAATTGTGTTATTATCTGAAAGAAAATTAAAAATACGATAAAATGCGATAAATTCTCCTGAATCACTCATACACACCACTTAAGAACAAATCTGTTCGTACAGACGGTTATTGCATAAGGTCCATTGAGTGTAGAAATAAGTGGTGTACCTTATAGTGTATATGTACAGATAGTTAGATGGAGTATTCTCAGGTTTTAAATTTAAATAATATAACTTTAAACAATACTGGTCTGGTCCAAACTCTAGTCCTCACTTGGAATAAGGAAGGAGTTTTAGACTATTTTGCTCCGTTGCTCAGTTTGTGTTACTAAGGGAGGGACCGTACCCATTTGGGCAATTAAAATTTTTCTGATGATGATGATCATTGCAATTACAAGTTAATGATCTGTAATGTTTACTCCATTGTAATGGGTGTATGAATGCAGAGTTCCTGATAGGGCAGGTAGAGCCGGTAGGTAGAGACATGTTTAAATATAGCTCTGTTTACGTGGGTCATCCATTTTATACACAAATTAAAGTTTGTCAGTTTGCCATAGATGATGGGCGAAGAACAGTTATGCAGACACTTTCTTGGATAATTGTAATCACTACATATTCATCTATGGCTTATTTTTAAATGTGAAGCATAGCAAAAATTAAAGCAGAGCCTTAAACTGAGAAAAATGATTAGTGTTTGAAGGTTTAGTGTGTAGGCAGTGCAGCCTCGGGATTAGTGGAGGTGAATGGGAAATCTACAGACATCATGCCATTGTTTTACACGTTTTTATTTTTTTTAATTTTATTTTTCTGACAGGGTCAGGTGAAGGAACACATAATTATACAAATTAATATAGTTCTTCACTCCACTACAGAACAGCTTAAAATGTATCATTTTATAGTTCTTTTGCTTGTAACAGTGAAATGTTTAATGGACTATTTTATAGTCTTCTTTTGTTGTTGACAAAAATCAACAAAGAAATTTCTGTTCTGAGTTTTTTTCCTCCTAACGTTGCTGCCTGATCCTGGAAGCAGATGATGCAAACCACCTGATCTGAGAAATAATACCCTTATTGTGTGCACTGTAAGAACCAAGCAGGACATCGGCGTTCCAAATAAATGGATTTGTTTTGTATTTATCAGCGAGTACTGAACAGACACCCAGCATTTATCTTGTAAATTCAGTTATCTTATTTTATAGTAGATCTGAACAATCCGTTGAGAATGTGTCACTTTTTAAAGACCAGATCACACAAATAAACAAGTGTCACAATAAAACAATGAAATTAGTATTGTTGAGATGTAATTCCTGATAATAAAACTGAAACAAACAAGGCTTGATCACAGTTCATGATAGCACTGTTTTTTCCATGTTGCTTTTGAGTCTAATTTGCAACTGAACACAGTAATTAAATTAAGTACCAATTAAAATCTAGCTTCACTAAAGAAAATTAGATTGTGGGAAGGATAACCTTTTAAAACTGTAATATATACATTATTTTATACATAAGTGTACTTATTTCCACCATTATTTTTGTACTTAATTGGTTCTCAGCATTTTTTGTACTTCAGAGCGATTAGTGTTTGAAACCTTTGTGACTTGCTATGTGTTTTAGTTCAGCTGTTTTTGGCAAACTGCTGTTGTGTCCACATGTGGTCCACTTGCTCTCTGGGTTCATCCCTGTTCCTTTTTAGTTTTCACTCTTGAAATAATTGAACAGGTTGTGTTTACATTTAATAGTTAAAAATCAGCTGCTTTGAATAAGGTTTATACACGTTTAGTAATAAAGTATGTGATATATTACTGAAGATGATTGTCCTTGTAGATTAGAACAAAACTGAAAAAACCCCAAATATATCTGGTAATTTGGACTTGTTTAATTAAGATGGGTCCATTTTGTACTTGACCGAACTGTTCTGAGTTTATGCTCGAGTACTGATTTTAGAATCAGACATCGTTTGGAGTGAAATTGAATAAGTTAAATGTAAGGACATGTTTTATCATGGTGCTGTTTGAGATTGGTAGCTAGTTTTCTGAAATTCGTACATGTAAGACTCGAGCAATCAAGGTGTGAACTTTCAAGTAAAGTCGTTAAAGTCGCTCCCACGCTCGTGCTTGCAGATGGATAATTGAGTCGCAGTGCTGATGCTGCTGACACTAACTTTGTAGAAAGGTTTCCTCCATTTTTCCTTTCTAATGAGTTTTTTCTTCATGTCTTTGGTCGTCACGCTTGCTGAATTACAGGCGCACACACACTGCCTCAAGCAATCAAGGTATGTGTGTGTTACCAAGTCTTAACCCAACTGATGTTCTCCATCACATTTGCAAAGAGATTTATTTCTGTCTCCTGCTCATTAAACCTTTCCAACCATAGGCTAATATCTCACAAATGTTTGTGCTAAGGAGCCACAGAAACCAATTTAATCAGCCCCCATAAATACCTGCCTCAGTTTGTGTTCAGGTGTGTGGCGTTATAAAACTTGACTTGTGTGTATTAGGTCCTGACAGGCTCGAGATTTTTAAGCACGTCCAGTTTCCTTGGTTTTTGGTAGTGGGGTAAAAAATATAACCTAAATTAAATTTAATCCCATCCAAGTTGTTTTTTTATTTTTATTTATTTATTTTTTTCATTTCAGTCCAAGCCCAAAAACACTTGCCTTTCTAATTTCTGCTTGTAAAAATTTAATTTAAGAATTGCCAGACAGATAAGCAACCTAATCACAAACGTTATTTAGTCATGTAGAATATTAGGGAAATTTAAGAGCACGCATTTTCTATCTAATATTCATCTGATTAATTATTTTATTTATTAACGTTTAATGGCCTGCTTTTGCTGCAGAATCGACTTGACATTGAGAATTGTTCTAATTCTTTTTTTTTTTTGTTTGTTTTTGCTCTTTGTACTTCTGTGTTAAAATGATTGTTTCTAATAAACCTCAGTATTGCGACTCATCTCTCTTCATCAGGCTCCTTTGGTCTCAGTGGCTGCAGGGCCCTCTCTGTACTTATCTTGTCTGTTGAACTAATCAAAAAAACTGCAATAATACTGAGACTGGGTATTTCAGAAAATAGGTACTTTTTTCAGTTACTAATATTAATAAATTGGTCTCATACACATCAAAACAAGCTCTTCCACGACTGCTAATTAATTTATTATTTAAGCCTAATTGGCCTAAAGCAGATAGACCAGTCTTGTATAAGTCTTATTTGCTGCCATGTCTATTGTAAACATAGACTGTATTCTAAATGCCTTAATGATGTGCTAGATTGTGTCAGATAAGCACATTACTCTCTAATTATTAATTAGTTTTCTGGGGTGAAAGTACGTTTCCCTTCTTTCTTCTTCTATGTGCGGTTTCCCCACTCAGTTCGTGTTGTCAGTCATTGCAGTATTTTCTCTTGCCGCACCTCTTACCATCTTTGCACCTCAATCACCTGGAGACCCACAGAGGAGTTCATTTTCCCCCAGCTAAATTTATCCCTCAGACATGGCCGAATGTACTGGCACTTGAACACGGAAGTTGTTGCGTCTTGTGTTTAGTCGTTTGTGTTACCTAAGCATGTAATACCACTTATTGACTAGAAGCAAACAAAGTTGAGGAAGAAGGATGTGCTTTTAGTTTAATAGTTTCACTGATGTTGCCTATTAGATTCACAGGAACACAAGTATAGAATATTTCTGTGTGAGAGAGAGGTGGATTATTGAGTTTGTGCTTCTCTCCTCAGGTGATTCGAGAGCTTTTCTGCCTCTGCTTCATGTCCACGCTTTGAGGGACTCCAGAACTTGAGGTTTCAGTGACCTCCACCCTCTCTGATGGAGCTGTACCCAGCCTCCTTGCTGCTTGTCACCCTGTTGAGCCTCCTGACATGGGAGGTCTCGCCGTCCCTGGGCCAGAATGTTTACACCAACACGTGGGCTGTCCACATCAGCGGAGGAGAGGAGGAAGCCGAGCGCATCGCCCAAAAGCACGGCTTCGTTAATCTCGGCAACGTGAGTAGACAGCGTTAGCGTTCTGTGAGGTCAGCCCGGCATTTTGGCGTGGCTGCTATTTGTGAGCTGATAATTTTCACCTGTTAAACTCGTTCGGTGGATTGACGTCAGGGAGCATGACGATCTATGCAGGGATTTTGTAATTGAGCCTCAATTAGATGATGTTCAGATGCAGTGGTGGGGCATTCATAGGTTATTCTAATTACGGAGTTTTATTCTGCTAGGCTAATCTCTTACTGCTTAGTAATTTCTGCAACTCAAGTTTGCATAGATATTTAAATGGTCTAAAAGCCCCAAAGATCAGCTTGCATTTATATATATATATATATATATATATTCATATTCAGAGAGTATGCAGTCTTTCATGATGTCCTCTGGTATTTAGCAAAGTATGTTAGCTAAGTACGTTATATTAAATTAACTACTGATGTTATTAAGATCCTGTTATGGAAATTTAGGCTGCAAAATTGGCTATTTTTAATTATTTGTACTACAATATTTGTTATGCATTGATGGCTGTTTTACAAATATTCTTCTAACCTGCATGAAAAGTTGCAAAAGATTAAAGTGAGAGACAGAGTCCAGGGCAAAGCTTGAAGAAAGCGTATTCTGACCTCACCCTCCCTTCCGCTGGGGGTTATGTCGTGTATTAAGCTAAATAGAGTGCTTGCTTAAGTTACTAATGTATTAATTGGATGTGCAGTGAAATTTGAGCGAGTACTGTTCAAATCAGGTTGGAGCAGAGACATACGTAGGGGGTAAACAAACAGAAATAAAACTTAATTTTAGCTTAAATTTAGAATCACAAGGCATCCCCCCCTTATCCTGGAAACAACGACTCAAAAAACTGGTCGGGTTAAAAGATGCAGGGATTGGTGAGAGAGAATAGGGCGTGACAAAACTCTGTACAGGTGGAGCAGGGCTGGGTCGGGTGTGTTTAAAAATGTTTTAGTAAGACGTGTTCAGCTTGAATAGCTGCAGTTTAAATGTTAACTGTGAAAATGTTGGCCATGTGGAATCATTTCTCTAAAGCGGTTAGATGAAGTCTGATGACTAATCTGATGATGAGCGATCGGTACTAAAATATTACCGTATTTTCGGGACTACAAGGGGCACCGGATTATAAAGCACATTCAGAGAAACAAAGCAGTCAGATAAATCAAACTTCATTCAACTCATTCACATTAACTCTAAACATTGTTCAGTTGTAAGATAAAATAAAACCAAAAACAATACATTCACTTTTTCATTTCATTCCTCCTCCATAAATCCATTAAATCCATCCATTCTGTTTGGTCTTAATTTCAGTCTGTAGAATAAAAACCTCCAGCAAACCACTCCACTTCCACACAATTGATTAATTAATGTTGAAATTTCTCACAGCTACTCTATTGCCATGTTCTGTTGTGTACCATATAGCCTTCAGTTTGAAATCCGCCATTTTGAGTTCATAACAATCACCCTGACTATGGTTACTGTAATGCTCCTAAAATCCATCAAGTGCTTCGGCTTCGTTGCTTACCAAAGCCATTCTAAAACATTTTGACAGATTTTTGAGCACCGTGTACCAACATAAAATCGGTCAGTAAGCACAACCAGAATCCATACATAAGGCGCACCAGATTATAAGGCACACTATCGATTTTTGATCAAATTAAAGGATTTTAAGTGCACCTTATGGTGCGGAAAATACAGTAGTTTTATCATTCAAAATGTGCAAATATGCGAACTGATAACAAAACAATTTTTGATTGGGCCAAGAATTCTGTCCATCACTAATTCTGATTTCTTGAGTGTCTTATCTTTCTTAACTAAGAACAAGCTCCTGACGTTTAGAGGGGAAAAATAAATCCTCGCTTTAGTTCTCATTTGCATATTTATAGACTGTTCGGCGTCACAGCTGCTTTAATGCAACAATCTAATGATGTGTCCTGTTGCTGTAATGGTCAGCTCTCATTGAAAATAAGCCCTGCTTTGTTAAGCTGTTTTGTTGCTGGGGTGTATAAAGTTTAGTTGTTTGACTTTTTAATTTTTGTTAGTTAAATCCAACAAGCTATTTGACGTAAGAGGCTTACTGGTGGTGTTTCATCATGTAGATGCACAACAATTGATTAGACTTTTTCCTGGAATTAAATGACTGTCTAAACACTGTCGCTGTTTAACCCCAGTGTTTGCATGTTCTCTATTGCCGTTGTTTGACCAGCGTGTTTGTAGAACAATGACTCTCCCTCTTTACCAGGTACAAAACCAGGGGACTTTGAACTTGTTTTTATAGCAGGCTGTTGTGTAATGAGCCCTTATTTTTATCCATTACTGCCATCTGTTTAGGGGAAACCAGGAAGTTTCCTAAATGTGCTTCTGAGCGCTGGTATGCTGATGAAATTCATCAGACATTCCTTCCTGTCCGGGTGGTGCTATTTTGTTTGCTTGCTAGCAAGCCTCTTGACTAAAGGAGTTTTAGGGTTGAATGCACATGTGAGACAATTGTTCCAGTCGATGTTCTTTTTGTCCTTCTTAAGGACCATCACACAATCCTTGACCTTAAACTGTTTGTTTTAGGATTAAATATAATTACAGGACGGTGTAGTCAAGAGTTCAAGAAGACATGATTTCCTCTCAAGGTTTCTGCCCCTGCCTCTTTTGTGGGTTGGTGGCTAATTGTAGCAACCCTCACCATTTTAATTTTTTATACAAAATCAATATCAATTTATAGCCCTTGAAAAGACAATTAAGATGGTTTTAAAATTTTTAAAATATCTTTACTGGTTCAAAAATTATGAAGATTTAAAATTTGTGTGTTTTGTGCTTCTCGGTGAATTTCTTCCATTATTAAATATAATAGCTAATCCTGCGATTCGTGGACCTGGCAGAGTGATTTTTTTTTCTTTTTTGGTCATAACTTTTTTTCTAATAAAGATATCTATTTAAAAATGGCACCTTATAGTAATTTTTCATGCAGAATCAATTTTTGTTGTTTATTTTTATCTCCTTATACTAA
>JAVSBU010337551.1:0-10833 GCA_033118015.1 Loricariichthys derbyi | reverse complement strand
ATCCTCTAAACTGAAAAAAAAAAAAAAAAAAAAAGAACGTTGAAAATGAATTGCACGCGCACGCACCTTGTGAAATTGCTGCACCGTACTGTTTTGTGGTAGAGTGATTAATTTAAGGATATGTACTGTTGCTTCATAATTTTTAGAATCCTGCAGCTAAGTATAATCAGTATGGGGATGTACTGTGATCAGTCATAATGTTAAACACATCTGAATAAACATTATGTAGGTCAACCTCATGCCAACCAAAGGTACGAACTCCTTAAGACCTCAGGTGTCCTGAGGTATCTCAGACCAAGAAGTTAGTCGGTAGACCTTTATGTTACAATGTGGATTATATATGGATTGAACTTTTCTCCCCATGGTTGCTTTAGAGGTAAATTCAATACCTTAAAATTGTCATTTTCCTCAAACCATTACTGAACATTTTTTTGTGTGGAAGTGTGTCATTACCCTGCTAACACCGCTGTCATGTTAAGCACTTCAACTGTCAGAGGCTGTATTTTTATGGCTGATTGTTGTACACAATGGACCCTCCGTAATCGTGGGGTTAGGGACCAGAACCTTCCGCGAATAATGAAAATCCACAATTACTTGTAAACCCCCCAATCACCCCTCCGATCCACCATATTTAGTTCTAATAACAGAGTGTGGTCATAAAAGAGTCGTAATTTAAGCTTTATTTAAACTGGTTTATTTAATCTTTATTTAAGATGGTTTAACACACTTTGCCTGCATTTTTATAAAACTGAAAAGTATTGTACTGTACCGATTTTGATGATTACTGTACATGTAAATCCATCCTCCCCTTTTTCGGGACCTTCTGGAGGTTTTTGTAAGGTTTGCTGCACGAATCAATCCTGTTAGCAAACTTAATGAATCGGTCCAGACAAGGATCCCATGCCATGATCATCTCCTTGACTTCCTTTAGTGTGCGAAGGGCTTGTGACAGACGCTCCAAATACAGACAAAATCAAAAAGTATGTAACACTACTGAACTAGTCAGGTCTGTGGTTGACTAGTCTTGAGTAGACTAGTCACGTCTGAAAGTGTTTGAGTTGGAGTAGCTGTGCGTTCGCACTGCGTCACGTATCAATCATTGAGAGCCCACCTCCAATAAGGAGTACGTACATGTATGTGTATGTACATATGTTCCACTGAACAAAACCGTGAATGTGTGAATTTTGCCACGAATCACATGTAGTTACGCTCCAGAGAAAAATCCACGATTGCATGAATCCGTGATAACGGAACTGTGATTACGGGGGGATTTCTGTATAGTATAAGACACTTTGGAGAGGCATTTCTGCTTAGTCATGGGTTTGTAATATATAATGCTGTACTATGCTGTGAAGTGGAAGGGCACCAGCATGTGAGTGGAAAGGTCAAACAAAATGTATTTTTGGCAAAGCTCTTCATTTCAATGCATCTGGATTACCATCTTATAAATAGTTTTAAACACCATTCCAGAATGAAACTGATGTTACAGTGCCTTGCAAAAGTATTCATATCCCTTGAACTTTTCCATTCACATTACACCCACATTACACTTTTCCATTCACATTACACCCACAAATGTATTTAACTGGGATTGTGTGTGTTAGACCAACACAAAGTAGAAAGTATGTGTGAAGTGTAAAGAAACTGATTTTTTAAATAGATAATATGGAAAGTGTGGCGTGCATTTATATTCAACCCCTCCCCATCCCCAAGTCAATAGTTTAATAGGATGACCTTTTGCTGCAATTACAGCTGCAGGTCTTTTGGATACGTCTCTACCAGCTTTACACATCTAGAGGCTGAAAGTGCACATTCTTTGCAAAACAGCATAAAGGGGAAATTCATCGTATTTTGGTGAATATCATCTAATCGTCGTTTCTAGTTCTTTATATACAAATAATAATTTTATGCCGTCGGATGGAGATCAGTGTACCTTAAATTGTTAAATGGAATTTTGTAGGCCATTCTCACGGATTCCCGAAAACACACAAGCAAAACGGAAATGAGCGTCATTTGTGTATGACGTCAACAATGGCAGTCCAAAGCCTACTGTTTCACTGTTAAAATGGCTAGCAGCTCAAGCTTGTCAGATTTAAGTGATTTTCACTTTGAATCTGAGGATGAGGGGTATCTGTTAGTGTCCAAATCAGGACTAGAAGACAAACAATTTGGGGAGGGCAGACAAATGCTATATGGATGGAATAATCCTCTGGTTCATCCACCACCCGGAAGACGGTAAAGGTCTTTTCTATCTGTAGAAATGAATCTTAGCGGTAGCAAAACGATTTTAACCGTTTTGTACATTTAGACGAGGAAAAATATATTTAAAACGTGGTTTTTATCGGGTTCCTATCTGTCTGGAATTAGCAACATCAGGCTTCACAATGGACTGGTGTATGACCATGTACATATTAGTCGGATTTTGACTGAACATCCAATTCCGATCTCTTCCGATCAATCGGTTTACAAACATGAACAATTTAATATATCATGAAGCAGAAGTTTGGCTGTATTACAGTAGAACTTGCTGTTCCGTATGGTTCTGGCTATGCCCGCCATGTCGCGCTACATGTCAGTGTGCGAGTATTACGAATTTTAGCAAATGCTTATAAGCATATTGGGATCAAAATGCTTTCATTATGTTTAACAAATGATTTTTCAATTAGTGAGACTGCATACCTGAAGTGGTTGGAACAAACCCAGACCTGGTTTGCTGGACAAAGCAGATCCATGCACGTCTAATGGCACCATTCTTTGGAAATGAATACGTTGATATTTCCTAAGATCTGTTGGCAATAATCGTGCAATCTCCAACTACACAATAGTTCGATATTCTGTTTTGTTTACACTACAATCAACCACAATAGCTATGGCAGTAATGGCTGCTGACTCCCGTGGCCGACGTCATCACCGACGATTTTCCGAAAGTTGCAGAGCGCGCAATCTGAACTTCCGGTTCATAGCAGGTGCTGGTCAAAATTTTTTTCTTAAAATCCATGGATTTAAATTTCATTTTGTCGACAGATATATGATATTGATGTTTTTAGGATTCAATGCTGAAAAGATTTTGTGATGAAAAGTTTTGTGATGAATTTGCACTTTAAGCTCAGTCAGACTGGATGGAGAGCGTCTGTGAATTTAAGTTTTTCCACATATTCCCAATGGGATGTGGGGTGGGACTTTGAGCCATTCTAATACATTAATATGATAAACCATTCCATTATAGCTCTGGCTACATTTAGGGTTGTTGTTCTGCTGAAAGGTGAACTACTGCCCCAGTCTCAAGTCTTTTGCAGACTCTAATTGGTTTTCCTCCAGGACTGACCTATATTTAGCTCCATCCATCTTCCCATCAACTCTCACCAGCATGGTGGTGTGGTGCAGTGCAGTTGTGGTGCAGTGCATTGTTTTTTCACCACAGTGTTTAGGCCAAAAAGTTCAACTTTGGTCTCATCTGAACAGAGCACCTTCTTCCAGATTTGCCGTCTCCTCTATATGCCTTGTGGCAAACAGCAAGTGGGCCATATGGCTTGTTTTCTTCTTGAGACACTTCCATAAAAACCAGATTTGTGGAGTACACGACTAAGTTGTCCTGTGTACAGATCCTCCCACCTAAGCTGTGGATCTCTGCAGCTCCTCCAGAGTGACCATGGGCCTCTTGGCTGCTTCTCTGATTAGTCCTCCTGGCTAGTCTGTCAATTTAGGTGGATGGCCATGTCTTGGTAGACTTGCAGTTGTGCCATACTCCTTCTATTTTCAGATGATGGATTGAACAGTGCTCCTTGAGAAGTTCAGAGCTTAGAATATCTTTTTTACAACCTAACCCTGCTTTAATAATAAGTCACACTTGTATAGCTTTACACTTCTCCACAACTTCTTCACCTGTCTGGTGTGTTCCTTGGTGTTTCATGATGTTGTTTGATCACTACTGTTCTCTAATAAACCTCTGGCCTTTAGAGAACGACTGAATTTAAACTGAGAATAAATTACACACAGGTGGACTCTATTGACTAATCAGGTAACTTCACATTGGATTTTTTATAGGGGTATGACATGGGGGGAAAACAAACGTGGAAAAATTCAAGGGGTATGAATACATTTTGCTAGACACTATAAATTTTAAAAAGAACCAAAGTTCACTTACTAAGATATCAATAGAACGACCATAGTTCCTCCACAAAGATTATATAAACCCAAAATAAACAGAAGTAAAGAGGTGGCTTCATTTTATTGATCATATACAGACCTTCACTAAACACTGAAGTCATGTGGGAAAGATGGATGAATGTGTGTATGCAAGTATATATTGCTGTTTTTGCTGTAACCTGGATATGTAAAGGACTGTGACTCAATTATTCGGAGACTGACCCCAGCATACACATCATCACGACTTGAGTAACAAAGAGGGAGACGTGAACAATCTTATGTAAACTAAGTGACCAAGTTATCTTTTCATTGCATATTCATACATGCAGGTAGAGTGAGGCGGCAGGTGCTTTGCTGAATGGTGGTTACCTAATTGAAACCAGTACCTTCTGTTCCTGCTCCAAGCCTCCCAACCCCCATGGCCAGTTGCCATGGAAACCCCCTCACATAAAAAAACTAGTGTGTGTAAGGGCCATGTGGAATGACACGATAAGCAGTCTAAAGATTAAAAAATAAATAATTTGCTATCAGATTAATCATGACAAAGAAAAAAATATATATATACTAATTCAAAAACCCCTTCTTTTCAACAGACAACATATTTAAGTGATTACTGGATCAATTCCTGTCAAAAAACAAAAAATATTATTTTAATTAGATTTAGTATTACAATAAGAATTGCAATGACTGTATAGAATTTCATCTGGACCTAGTGTATATACCTCCAGGGCCACTGTCAAGATGTACAAATGTATAAAGTGCTATGGTTTAGAGGATACTCAAATGTCTGTTGTTCAAATGGCTACATTATACAGAAAAAAAAGAAAAATATATGCATTTTTAGGTTCACCTTAAGAGTTAAATTCCTACGTCACATCCGATTTTAGTGGATGAAAAATATGAAGCAACAAAGACCAAATCACCTTTGTATGGCAAGGATTAGAGGAGACAAATGAGACCTTCAAATTCCAAGTTTTAACCATAAATCAGCCAGTGAACATCACAAAAAAAGCTGAAAATGCTCATATGCAACCGTTTTAAAATCAACTGCAGATAGAAACTGAACAAGTCAATACATACAGACGTTAAGCTAATTACACATCGGTTCAATCAGAATTAAAAACCCATCAGGAAACAGTTAAGCCAGTGAAGCCGTCTAGACACCATAGAGAGCTTAACTGAATTAAGATGTGACTGACAGTTCAATTCTCTCTTGATAGAAGATATAAAATTACTGGTCTAAAATAAATAAATAATTGACAATAAAAAGGCACATCATTCTCATCCTATTTTTGAGATATGCTACTTATGCAAGAGTTTCACTTAATGAAATGGTCAAAATGTAAAATGGAAGACTTATTATTAAACTAAACACACAGGGGAACACGAAGAGGGGCTCACAAGCTCATTAAGGTCCAGAGCAGCAGCCTTAAGCAGCCTATTACAGAAGACAATAGAATATGAGGTTGAGGTGCAAACACACACACACACACAGACAATGTGATTAGGTGCAAAGCTTGTGAAAATAACACTAAGGAGGCTTTAGTTGATATCAGTTATCAGGGGTGAAATCAGTTTAAATCAGCTCTTGCACTAAACTCAGTTTTGCTTTCTGTCATGAAGATTTCTAATCTAAAAAGCACACATGCACACACTCACCAGAATTTTAGCTAGGATTCCATCGTCATTGGATTCCATGGTAACCACTGCCTTGTCCGTCTCAATTTCACAGAGCGCGTCACCAGCTGCCACCACCTCACCTGTTCTCACACACAGACACGAAATATTAAAAGAACCACTTAATATTGATGCACACTAGTTTCATACAAGATTTACTACAATATGGTTACAGTTCTTTACATATCAATTCCATGTTTCATAATTTCAGTAGGTGACTGAGAATGATTGATTTAATTTCCCCAAAACTGCCAGACTATTCTGATCTGATTTCAGTTAGTGATTCACTTATGTCATTTTATAGGCTGAAACACAATGGATAGTTTGCAATGTGCGATACTGTAATTGTAAGACCACCCAGTAATTTATGAAAGCTTATCCTAACAAGGGGCTGAGAGGCAAAGGCTCATTCAATGCACTGCAATGTATTCTCAGTTCAGCAGGTCATCATACAAAGCAACAAATGATAATGCACCACCATTTCCAAACAAATCTCAGAGCTGGACAGGCTCATGAATAAGACATGATTAAATAAGAAAAATGGGTGCATTTACAATGAAACATCTGCACGCAAAACACACACAGATTGCTTAATAGTGGTGATTTAAATATGATCTACAACAAAGAAAAGTAGTTCGACAATCTCTGATGTAGTGGAATGGGAGAGTTGTATTATGGATGTCAATTCATAATTGAGACAGAGTTACATTCACCAAAAAAAAAAAAGAAAAAAAAAAAAGAAAAAAAAAAAATAGAACAAAAAAAAAAGGACTCTGCATGCCAAGAACAAAAGATGACAAGGACCATCCGGACTTATCAGAAACAAGTCCAAACGACAGGGTCTGTCATGATATGGTGTTTTGTCTGTGCCCTTTAGTCTGCACGGTCCTTTTCGTATTTGGTTTGGAGCACATGGTGTCCATTTTTTCTTGGCATTGTGTTCTGTTTGTAGTATTAATATAGATTGTCATATATAGATGGCAGCATTGTATTAGAATCGGTTACTACGGTTACGGTTGGGGGGTTTCATTAAAATTTCATTAGCAAAATTTCCTCCGTTTGATCACATTTGTTCAACACACTAACTAATATTTTTCATAAGTGTTATGGCTACACTCGCACCGATTTTCAGCCGTCTACGTGCAACCATTTGTTAAAAATTCAAAACTTTCAACACGTTGTCACCCACAATTATTCACAAACGCAACTGTTTCTCCCCAACAATATAGCCTTGTAAAAACACTTAGGATGTAAAATAACTTCGGATTTTGTTTTAGAAAAATCATTTACCTTCAAATAAACAGCATGGTAATGTTAACCAGCAGATACAATGTCAATTACATCATTCCCTCTGGTGTTTGTTCAATATGTAAACTTAGTATATTTATAAGCTGATATTATTCACATGGTATTAAGAGTGGTTTTTGTATGTGATTGCAGCCAAGGATGTCCTTATT
The DNA here is from genome assembly GCA_033118015.1 of Loricariichthys derbyi. Classification (NCBI taxonomy): domain Eukaryota; kingdom Metazoa; phylum Chordata; class Actinopteri; order Siluriformes; family Loricariidae; genus Loricariichthys; species Loricariichthys derbyi. The sequence goes on along the minus strand of JAVSBU010337551.1, from coordinate 3,553 downwards.
TAATTTTTTTTATAGATAATTGGCTAAAAACACTGCGCTTTCTTTCTTTACGGCTTTATCGGACCTATGGTGTGAGTTCTGAGTGATGATGCTGGTTGGGGGATGTACTTACAAAACAGTTCACAGCTTAGATTGTAAGTCCCGAAATTGATTGACACCTTTTCCAGCAAATAGCAGGCATTCTAAGCTAAAACTTGACATATGACACGGATGGCTATTGGATGGTTTGGAGTCCAAGCCATGATGAATAAGCTGCGCATTCGTCATTTTGGCTCAGAATGACAGCATCGTAAACCAATGGGCCTTTGATTAAGTATTTTGTGATAAGTGATTTGCGGTTTTAAGGTAGAGCGGAGCTGTTTAAGATATAGTGGTTTATCATAAGGTAGAGCGGCCTGCTCTTGCAAAACCGCTCGTGGAAGCCTGCAAATCATGATCATAATCATCTGTTAACATCACCTGTTTGAAATCCTATCATATTATTAGTCTGAAATTTAAGAATGGATGCTTATTAACAAATGAAATGAAATTGACAGGAAAAACCATGAAATATATTAGGTTAATACTGTCCGCAATTAAATAAAAGTCAATGTCAGGAATACATTTTTATTTTAATTGCAATTTTCCATACTGTTCCAACTTTTTCTGATTTTGGGTTGCATGTCAAAAGTAAGGCAGTTCTGAAGGCAACCCAGGACAAGGAAAGTGTACCTAAAAGTGGTTAGCAAGTGTATACATAAAAATATTTATTCACTCACTGACTGCTTAGAGCTAAATGGCTAAATAAAAATTGTGTATCCCTACTATGGTTAAGATGTGGCTTTTTATGAAAAGTCAAGAAACAGAACTTAAAACAGCACATGATAAAAATAAAACAAACAGCAATAACATCATTACTAATGCATCACACCAGTGTGTGAGTGCTATAGTATGTCATAGCCAACAGTTTTAATATGCAATTGAGAGGGTTCTGAACTTTAGCAAAGCTTAACTACATTTCCCAATAACTGGGTTATTCATTAGTTTACATTACTTGTACCAGCACAGGACACTACAACCACACAGTGACACTGCAGTGCTGAGAATGATCCACCATTTTATTTGGGCATAAACATCGGTTCTTTTGGCCCAAACACAAAGTTTATTTGCACCGGTTTCATGGAAACCGTAACTTACGCAATTTAAGAAGTCACTAATTAGATTAACACTAAAGAGATTAAAGAATTTTAAAAAGAGAAATACTTTTAATACAAAATAAGGTAATTGTCATATGTCAAAATAAATCAATTCATGCCAAAATAATTATCCATTACATTACATTTCAACGAATATAATTGCGTACGTTACGTGGAAACTATAGTCTGTATTCCAAATATTGTGGATGTCAATAACTATTAAAGAAGCTATACAGTATAATGCATATTTACATATACATACCAGACTGAAAAGTTAGTCACCTGTGATTGAAACATACTTAAAAACAAGTAATACTTCCATGAGGAAAAATAATGTTCCTGGGTAAGATGATGAACAAAAGGCAAAATCTAATTGTCCACCAGCTCAGTGTAGACATTGTAGTTAAAACTTGTCACCTCAAAGTACCCATTTCTGCACTATTTGACCACCCCCAGAATATCACAATTTCCTTCAGCTTGAGCCACACCTTGCACACAGTTCTCTTTGAAGGCTTCGATGTATATGACACCTACAATGGATATGACACCTAATCGTTCACATACACGATTTACAAATTAGAATTTCATCTGACCAGACAGCATGTTTTCAGTCATAAACAGTCTCATTTTTGTGTATTTTCATACTTTGTGTGTTGAAACTTTGTGAGCAAAAGAAAGAAAAGGCCTTTTGTGTGCCGCTCTGCTCCACATGTTCATGTGCAGTTTCCTGCCAAGTGTTATTTCAGAAATTGGTTGAGAGAGACCTGCGTTGTATTCCAGAACCAATTCTTGCCTAGAAGCATAGCTAGTTTTATTCACAAGCCATGAAACAGCTGTCAATTTTGGCTTATGGCCACAAGAATTTCCTGAACCATCATCTACTATCTTGTGACCCACAATGAGAGATTTTCCACCATGTGCCACCACTTCTCAATCTATGCATCCTGTCCTACACCCTTCTGGTCTATACAACCCAACCATCATCATGATTATCCATCTGCAAGAGCCTGAAGTCTAAGTCTGAACACACAAAGTTTTTTTAGTCCATTGAGTATATAAAGCAATACTTTATACATTTAGCTACAATTAAAATCACCATCTTTCAATCAGTGGTATTGTTGGTAAGACTTTATAGTAGTGGTCACAAATCAATCATTAATTATATAACAATATATTATTAATTACTTCATATTCGTATAAATATTAATTACATTCATATCCATTAATTTCTCATTTAATAGTTAACTCCATTAACATTAGATATTGATGAGTAATTAAGTACTTAGCAATTCAGTACACTCAACTGATATGGTAGTTTGTCATTAGTTTATAGCTTACTTAACTGTGCTCCAATAGCTACTTATTACACTGACAAACTAATAAGCATGTTTATTCAAATAAAGATAAAACTTGATAACTTACTAATACAGGGTGGGCCATTTATAGGGATACACCTAAATAAAATGGGAATGGTTGGTGATATCAATTTCCTGTTTGTGGCACATTGGTATATGGGAGGGGGAAAATTTTTCAAGATGGGCATTGACCATGGTGGACATTTTGAAGTCAGCCATTCTGGATCCAACTTTATTATTTCCAATGGGAAGAGGGTCATGTAACATATCAAACGTATTGAAAATGTCACAAGAAAAACAATGGTGTGCTTGGTTTTAACGGAACTTTATTATTTCATGAGTTATTTACAAGTTTCTCTTTGTTTACAGCCATTGACATGTTGCAGAGTTTAACATGTGAGAAGCGGACAGAAATTGTGTTGATGTCTGGTGAATGCAGTATCCAGGTCATTGCAACAGATTTCAATGCAAGACACCCTACGAGACCACCCATCTCCCATGCTACAGTTAGCAAACTGATTGCCAAATTTCGTGAAACAGGTTCAGTGTTGGATTTGCCAAAACGTGGACACAAGAAAACTGTCACAAATGAAGAACCGTCAGCGGCTGTCCTAGCTTCAGCAAGAGCCCACAGCACTGCGCTCGCACAAGTCACTGGAGAGAGGCATCAGTCGAACATCCCTTCAGCAGATATTAGCTACTCACAAATGACACCCTTACAAAATCCAGCTGCTGCAGCATCTCAACGAGGATGACCCAGATCTGCAGACTGAATTTGCAGAATGGGCAAAACAAAAATTGGAACAGGACCCTCAGTTTACACATAACATTATGGTCAGTGATGAGGCAAACTTTTTTGTGAATAGTGAAGCTAAAAAAAACAAAATCACTGCTATAGCGTTGAGTCCGAATGGCATCATGACTGACACGGAGGTTTCGAACAAATGCTTCAGCGTGGGCTACTGCTACACGCACATTTCATCACTCTCTGTGAAAACATATTCCAGGAGTGACATTTCTGCA
>JAVSBU010337543.1:0-10834 GCA_033118015.1 Loricariichthys derbyi | reverse complement strand
GCAGCCATTACGCTCACACTGGATACTCTAGGGGCGGTGCCTAAATATGTAAATAATCCTGTAGTAAAGCATGATCTGTTTGTAGCAGAACACCGCCATTCTCACCCGCGTTTTAACATGCGATTGTAAGGGATAGAACTGTGTATTAATCCACGTTGCCTGACGTGTGCAGGATGCTACGGCGTCAAAACCTCACTTTATTCGGCAGATTTAGCGGTGTTATATGGCAATCAAAACACCGGCCAATTTGCTCCACCGTGAAAACAACTGAAACTACCGCAAACTTCGGTCTATATACTACCCGCCAAATAAACCATCTGTGTAAACGGGGCTTAAGTGTATAATGTACGTCAAGAGACTCCCAATTGTAGTTGCACCAAAAGGTGGCTCTACAATTCATTGACATTTGAATTCTGCTTTTTTGATTTACTTATTGTGTCAGCAAAAAAAGTATTTTGCACTTTCATCTGGTTGGTGTATTGTGTAAATCAAATGGTACAATAAAGAATCAGTTTTAATTCTAGACTGTAATGCAATAAAAAAGGAAAAAAATACACCAAGGGAGCGAATACTTTCTCATGACATTCCGTATACTATATATAGCATTGTTAGATTTTAGGGAACAGAATTGCGTAGGTTAAACAGCAATACATCAGTTTCCATTACGTAAACACAATGTTTAGAGTAACTGAATGATTTGTGATTATATTTTTGCATAATCACAAAAAAAATCAAATGTCCATGCATATTGTGTATCAGGAAACTATCTTGTAATAAGTGACAGCGATGAGGTATTCAGAATTCATAAGGTCTATAAAGATTAGTGAGTAGGTATAATAAATGTATGAATTGCATGTTAGGTTTATGTCATTTATTTGTTAATTATCTAGGAATTTTGGATGAATCTCTTCATAAATATGGGAGTCTGATTCCTATTCATACTGACGACATAGTAGAGCAACTGCAGGAGATCTTCAGTGAAAGCTTCTCCCAACCTCACAGGTAGACAGCAGATTTATTTTAAATATGCAGCCATTAAGTAACTTCATGTAGCACAAATCATTCTAATACATTTTTACGAGACAATACTTTTTTTTTTTCAGTGCAGGCGTGGCACTATTGTAGCAAGGCAAATAAATTAGGCATGTTTAAGATTCATAATGCATGTCAATTGTAGTAATTGCACTGAAGTTTTAGTTTTGTGTGAATTGCAACAGGGGTCTTAAAGCTGGGAAGTACTGCTGTGGTATAGACCCCTTGCAGATGATGTCATCACACTTCCATTCCGCTATATTGTGTAGTATTGCATACATAATACACACTTGGTCTGTCATTTTTTGATAGAAAATGCCTAGTATTTGTTATTGTAGGTTATAGAAATCGTAAAGATAGGGAGAAAGATCACGGTTTCTTCAGGCTTCCCGCTGTCATTAAACATGGAGAATTTTGACTCTCACTGATAGATAGCTCACTCTGACCTCACTAGTGAAAGGGAGCCTGAAAAACCTACGTGTATGTTCTGATCAGTTAATTAATGGTAAGGACATTGAGAAGTTATGATGTCAGCATGTTCAATAATTAAATTTATGCTCTGGTATAAGCTGTATCGCATTTCCGTGACGAATAATATTTACTTTGATTCCACAACATGACCATTCAACTATCAACAGTCGAACAGAGTACATATTTTCGGACAGTTGTTTCAATTTACAATTATTAATTATTTCGAAGCAGTTAGATTCAAGTGTTAACAGAAAGGTGTTTAAGCTGCGTATAGCTAACTAGTAAAACACGTGTACATACAGAGACACGTACATAAAACGTTATTAGACATGCCTACGAACGTACGTAAAACGTTAGACACATTATGAAACATTATTCCTACGGTTTGTTGTTCAAATTAGATTGGCTCTTTTACAACACATCAAAAAGAGAAACATAACATCGTAAATGCAGCTCCATCCACTTACCTCCTTTAACACCAGGGAGTTTATTCCTGCTGATAGTTATATCCTCCACTCCGCAGAACACTTCCTATTTTAAAAAACTAATCAGACGATATAATAAACATAACAACTGGTTTCGACTTACTATAGAAGCAAGAGAGGAGTTAAATGCTTATGGAACATACATGGGTCTCGCTTTCTCGTGTTGTGACCCTACACTACATTGAGCTTTTCTTCTTCTTTCCTTGCGATTCAAGTCCCGCTTGATGCAGGGTACTGCATACCTTCTTCTATTTCCACTACATTAAGCTTTTGTCGATATAAGTTTATCCTCCGGTCGCAATTGTCGCTGATATTCGCTCTCATACACAGTTACACTGTAGTCCGCCATGTTGGCCCTCAGTCCCTCAGCCATCCACTATGGTGAACGATGGAAAACTGTGACGTCAATGCAAGGGGTCTATTGGCTGACAATAGTCAAGAATTTGCATGGTTGTTGTTGTTATTTGAATGTAAAAGTTGTCTGCGTGGCTTGTGATTGGTTATGTCAGAAAAGCTGAGGTCAGCAAGATAATTCAGTCCTACCAGAGGTCTCCTGGGACAGGCATGGTGCGAGGCTTCAGTGTTAACTACAAGCGTCATGTTCTCACTATGGATGATCTTAGCACACTGTATGGACAGAGCTGGCTCAATGACCAGGTGAAGTTTATAAAGTTTGTTTACATTTACTTTGTGTGGTTTATCTTTGGTTTAAATGCTTTTTTTCTCCACATTTCTCTCTTCTTTTCACAGGTCATGAACATGTATGGGGAACTTGTGATGGATTCAGTGAATGACAAGGTGAGGGGTGATGAGATTAGTTTTTCTGTCATTTAAATTATGCATGTTAGGTTTTAATAACTTTTCAAATGTTTTTAGGTTCATTTCTTCAATAGCTTCTTTTATGACAAGCTGCGAACTAAGGGATATGAAGGTGTTAAACGGTGGACAAAAAATGTAAGCATTTTAATGTAATTTCACGTTTTGACTGTCCATGTGTAATGTTAGGGCGGCATGGTGGTGCAGTGGTTAGCACTGTCACCTCACAGCTCTGAGATCCCAGTCTGTATGGAGTTTGCATGTCCTGTCCCATGTTCTTTGTGGACTTCCTCCGGTGAGCCAGGTTCGTCTCACATTCCGAAGACATGCATGTTGCAAGTGTGTGCGCCTTAAATGGATTGGCACACTATCTAGGATTGTTCCTGCCTTGCGCCTCTGTTGCTGGCACTGAGGCACTGACTTTCCTCTAACCCTGACTAGGATTAAGTGGATAAGACAATGAATGAGTGTGTAATGTTGAAATTGGTGTCAATGATTTGGTTTATATAGCTAGTAAAACTAGTAAAGTAGCATTGTGTGTTTAAAATTAGTCTGTTTCCCTTTGTTTGCTGTTTGAGATTTTTTTTCAATGTTTTTTTTTTTTTTCAATGTTTTTACTGGGCTTAAGCTGTGGTGAGACAAGGGATACAGCCTTCACAATTTTGCCAGTTCAAATATTTGAACCCTCTGCTTTTGAGCACTTTCCAATGTCTTATAGAGATGGATAACTTGCCTCTCTTCATTGGATGCTCTGCTACAGGTGGATATCTTTAGCAAGGATCTGCTGCTGATTCCTATTCATTTGGAAGTGCATTGGTCATTAGTATCAGTGGACATCAAACAGCGTTTCATCACCTACTTCGATTCTCAACGAACTCTTAATCGCCGGTGTCCGAAGGTCAGGACATCTTATGCTTTCTTTTGTTCTCACTGCATTTCTTTCAACTTCATGGATTTACTTGTATTTAGGCTTCTTATGTTTTCTGAGTGACAAAGAGACAGCATAGATGCCAAAGTGTATTTCTTCTTTTTCTATGCAGCATATTTATAAGTACCTCCAGGCAGAAGCTATTATAAAACAGCAGAGACAGTTCCTTACTGGGTGGAGAGGCTTTTTCAAAATGGTAAGTCCAAGGTATAATGTCTGATTACCAGAAACTGCTAAGTAGAAATGTGGTAATTGTATACTAGATGCTGCATGCATATTTTTGTCTGTGAAGAGCCGCAGTACCTGCAGATTTTAATTTCAGCTAAATAGACCTGCTAGTAATTTGGAAACATGATATGAGTTGGAAAAAAGCAAATTATTTATTCATCTTAAGGCTTTAATAGGGATGACCAGACCATTTTATTGACAATTAAAAGAGGAAGTATTATTATGTAAAACTATTGTGCAAATAAATTTGTCTCTTGGGTGCCTACCAACCCAGAAACTGAATCTGATCTACCCAGTAATTTCTTGTGGGCCAGCTAGGTAGAGTAAAGCTATTGTACTGGTAGATGTTTGTCAGAAAATCGATTACATAATATAAGATGGTGTAGGCTGTAATGCATAATGTTGTATATTATACCACAGACTGTGCCGATCCCACAATTTGATGAGAGATGTTCTAGGAGTTTGAATATTGCATGTTAATTACACTCTTAGTGAAGCTCTTCAAGTATTACTCTGCCATTAGAATGAGTTTATAAAAGCTATTGGCTTTGAAAACATTTGTTTTGATTTAAATTTGGAAGATTAATGACCAGTCTGACAAGGATTCGAATGCGATCCACGCAGAGAAACGAAATCAGTACAGTAAATTAAAAATCCTCAGCTCTTAATGTACTCTGCGTTCCTTCTTATTTTTGTCATAACACTCAAAGACATTGTTTGCTTTTGTAAAATCTGCGTCTTTTATTAAATACCTGATCACAGGTAATGTGTAATCAGTGTTAATGTTCGAGTCCACCATTAGAAGAAAGCTGAACAATAATGGTATTCAATGCATGGTTGCTGTGCGAAAGCCACTGCTCTCCAAAAAAACATTGCTGCTTGTCAGCAGTTTGCTAAAGATCACATGGACAAGCCAGAACACTATTGGAAGAATTTTTTGTGAATGGGTGAGACCAAAATATAAATTTTTGGTCTAAAAGAAAAGTGTTATGTATGGAGAAAGGAAAACACTGCATTCCAGCATAAGAGCCTTCTCCCATCTGTGAAACATGGTGGTGGTAGTATGGGCCTGTTTCATGGTTTGGGCCTGTTGTACTGCATCTGGACCAAGACGACTTGCCATCCTTGATGGAACAATGAATTCTGAATTATACCAGAAAATTCTATGGGAAAATGTCAGGACATCTGTCCATGAACTGAATCTCAAGAGAAGGCGAGTCATGCAGCGAAACGGTGGCAGTTTTTATGGACTAAAGTGGAGTCAAAACATTAAGCCTTTGAGAACTCTATAATTTGTATCAGCTGGGATGCATATATAAACCTCACCCATGAAGACATTTACATTCATAGCATTTAGCAGACACCCTTATCCAGAGCGACTTACAATTTACATTCTTACAATCCAAGCAGTTTTGAGTTAAGGGCTTTGCTCAGCTTGGCAGTGGTGGGATTTGAACCTGGGACCTTCTGGTTCATAGTCAAACACAGAATTCAAGGTGAGTTGCAATCATGAGAAAGACAAAGGAGCTTCCATAAAAGCTGAGAGAGGAGATAATTTCATCGCACCTAAAGGGCCTTGGGTATAAGAAGATTTCCAAAAAATATAACATCTCAAGAGACACAATTGTGAGCATTTTAAGGACGTTTAAAACCTCTGGAACAGCTGTAAACCTGCCTGGCTGTGGATGAAAGCCCAAAATTTCAGTCTCAATTTAAGGGCCCTAGCAACTTGGTCAGGACAACTAAGAACCCCTATGTGAATGTAAGACACTTACTGGATGACCTGATGAAGACAGGAACAAGTGCTTCACTATAACTATAAGACGTGCACTGAATAAATGAGGACCTCATGGTCAGACTCCAAGACGCCTCCACTCTTAACCTCAAGGAACATCAAAAGTCGACCACAATATGCCAGGAGGAATTTGCATAAGACTACAGAGTCTTGGGAGATGGTTCTATGGTCTGATGAAGCCAAACTGTAACTGCAAAAGGCCAAGCTTGTGACCAGAAGATGACCATCCCCACAGTTAAGCTTGGAGGTGGGTCATTGTGGGACTACGTTTCTGCAGCAGGAACTGGCAATTTTGATTGTGTACCTGGTATCATGGATTCTCAGAAATACCAGGCCATTTTAAAGAGGAATGTGATGCCATCTGTTGACAAATTAAACCTTGGCACTTATTGGACCTTCCAGCAAGACAATGATCCTAAGCAGACCTCCAAGTCAACTAAAGCTTGGTTGAGAAAAATATCCTGGAATGACATTCTCAGACACCAGATCTAAACCTGATTGATTTTTTTTGGTGGGATTTAAAGAAGGCAGTTGCAGTATGAAAGCCATGAAACATCACTGAAATAGAGGCTTTTACACATGAAGAATGGGCCAAGATTCCAATTGAGAGACGTAAGTAGTTTGGATAGTACTAACTGAAAATATTTGTTGGAGGTTATAAAAGCTAAAGGATGCTTCACAAAGTATAAAGGGCTTGAATAATAATGGACATGTATATGTTCAGAGTTACATTTTTCATTTGAACTTTAAAGTCAACTTCTGTTGTCAAAATAACTCATATGTATTAAAAAATACCGCTTGTTGTTTAATGAGGGTTTTGGTTTTTTTTTTTTTTTTTTTGGTCATTTTGTCCATATCTGTGTCTTTGGAGTTGAGGGGGTTGAAGATTTCTGGTTGCAATTGTATTTATGTAGGAATATAGAAAATTCTGAAGGGTTCACAAACTTTCAAGCACCACTGTAATTACATTGCAGAGTTCTGCTGGATCTTACTACAGAGAAGCTGAAAATTAAACAGAGCTATAACTTTATGCCAGTTAGTGTGTCAATCCTCTTGCATTTTCCAAGTGAGATTTACAAGCAACTATAATGTGACGTGAAGAGTTTGATATATTACAAACAGGATCACCTCCAAATAAGAAAACCAAGATTGAAATATAATTCTCTACTTAAAACCCCAAATATAATTTAGAGTTTTGAGGGCTTGAAATATGTGTAATTGTTCAAACCATTTATAATTTCAGTATAAAATCAAGCTATGTACTTTTTTTTTAATTAAACAAGTTAATATCCAAATGCCCTTTCGGTCCTGCTTCCTGTGGGCATTGTGTATAATTAATGATTCTACGCTGTGGTTCAGAACTCTTTTTACTCATTCTGTGGATACGAAACTAGTGTCCCGCATTTTTTTTTATGACAAAAAAATGCCAAAGATGTTGCAGTAAGTGGAGCGACACTCCTGTGCCAGTTTGACTGTTGAAACTTAACACTTTTTAGTAGTTAGCACCTTCAAGAGAAGTTAGCTATACCACTTACTTAGCCATTTGTTTGCATCATCTGAAATAATTTCAGCACAAATGGTGCAGACATGTCTATCATTCAAACAGAGCCTTGCTGTTATAGAAAGTCAGTCCCCTTCTCACAGATCAGAATGGAGGATTCAGCAGCACTATTGTATAAACCTCTTTAAATCACAGCAATAGTGTAATAAGGCTCAGCCTGGCAGGAATACAATGGTATGTTGTGTTTATTCTTTTTTTAGTTAAAATTAAAAACACAATGGGTTGTCTGTTACACTTCTAGGAAAAACCTCAAATTTCTAAAAAGTTTCAATAAATCATGTCTGACTAAACTACACAGCTGACATGAACTTAGGATCATTTTGTGAGTTATTTAAACTGTACTCACACACTGACTGTATGTACTTATGTGACTATAAATCTAGTCAAATACATTTCAGATTTATGTCAATACCTTTTATTTCTGTTTCTGGCTTTGAACTACACTGTCACTGGACGTATGTCACAGATTTTTCTCTTGGTCTTTTACGGGTTTCTTGTTAAAATGTTGCTTCTCTGCTTTGTGTTGTTCTAAGAGATTAGGTTTGTGTGTAACAGAGACCGTTTGTATTTCAGAATGTAGGCAGGCAGAACAATGACAGCGACTGTGGGGCATTTGTCCTTCAGGTGAGTCACAATCAATCTTTCTTTCAAATGTCAAAGTTGTTTTATCTAGTCTCTCTGTTTCTTGATGATTAGTGATGCACCAAAATAATGCTTGGCCAAAACAGAATCTTTTTTTTTTTTGAGGGGGGAGGTGAAGTGAGTAATAAACTTGCGTTTTGAGATGTTCATCAGCTCTTGTGGAGGCTGAATGTGTTTATACACTACAGTGTAGGAAACATCGCCTATATTTGTCCTACCATTTAAAGTCAAAATTGAGTGCTGCTGCTTGATTTTTAATCTGTTTAACATTTACACATCAGTTTCCCCTGGACAGGATTCAGCTCTGCATTTTGTCTTTCACCTGTTACACATTTCTTAATCACATCCTCTGCTATGTAAACCTCTTGTCTTAAGCAATTGAAGCCATGCTTTTAGAGTGTGTGCGTCAAGTCCAAGCCTTTGTTCCCCAAGTGCCATTTCCATTTGCTGCTGATTCAACCTTTTCAGTCACGAATGCCATTCTTATTTCCACCAGAATTTTTGGTGACTGACATTTTGGTGCATCTCTATTGATGTTGGAAGGAAAATAATTAGACCAAATGTTACATAATGTGCCATCCTGTTGTTTTTCTCACTGAACCTTCTTTCGTCTTAGTACTGCAAGTGTCTGGCGTTGGGGCAGCCCTTCAACTTCAGTCAGCAAGACATGCCTAAACTGAGAAGACTCATGTACAAAGAACTCTGTCACTGTAAGCTCTCGCTGTGATAACGGTTTATGGGCTTTGCAGCCAAACGAAGAGTAAGAAACACCAGAACACCACAGCTGGACTAACTGAGACATTGCATTATTAAAACAACTTTTTTTTTTAATTATTATTATTATTTTTTTTTTTGTATCAGTGTTATTTTCTTGTGATTTGTCAGAAGCCAGCTGTTTATTTAATGGCTTTTTGAATTATGGCGTCTTGAAGCAAGCCTTTTTGGACTCTTGAAAAAGGCTTCACCTGGTGGTTGTTGTATTTTTCACACCAAACTGTAAAGGTGTTATGAGACTCTTTAGTAAGTGTTGGGAAGAGTGTCATATTACTCACATCTGCAAGTATAATCATAATTCAGTTTTTCCAATAAATAACGTCTGAAAACTGGTTGAGTGCATCTGGTCACGTCACAATGGAAATATTCACTCAGTAATGTGTTGTGTATGAACATGAAAAATATAGATTTGTTTACTGGTGCTGGTTAATTCCTTCTTTCTTATTTCTCTTTGACTTAAGTTCTAGTGCTTATTAAGGTCTTTCAAAGGTATCATCAGATCATTTTAAAAGGGAAAAATTGTGTACATGATGGGTCTGCACCCATATTTAGTTAATGAATTACATTTTGTGAAACAGGACATTGACCAGTCATGTAGTCAATTTAGGCTACTGTAATGTAAACATAAATGGTATTTTATACAAGAAAGCTCTACGCAGACTGTATTTTGATGTATGCACGTCAGAAATTCTGCTAAAAACGTGAGAGGACCACCACCATCTACACAGCATCCCTATTGACTCTGCAGTTTAATTTATGGAAAATCACAATAATTAGGAAATTTATTAATGGACTGTTAAAACCCTCTATAGGAGAAAGGCCTACCACTTAACAGGATGGTATGATTTACCCAACACTTGGATGATGGAAGACCGAAATCCATTGAGAGAGTGGTACAACATGTAAGATCAGTTAGATGAAACAGAGACTCAAGTGAATGTAAACCAGTTTATATAGTTATAGGTTAGAGAGAATATACGGATAGTCAGGGGGGATAAACAAAAGACAGGGCACAAACACTTGAGTATAATAAAATCATCCACACAAACATGAGTAAATGCCACAAAAAGTCTCTAAACACATCAACCAAGTTAGAAGTGTTCTGGTCCAAACATGAGCAAGTGAGCACATGACCGGTAATGTAGCAACACACAAACATCAATGACAGACTTCGGCTCTTTAACTTCCACCTCTGCCTGTGGTCCCACACCATTGATTGGCTGTCTACTGCTGCAACAGCTGGAGTTGAAAAGTTATTTCCTATATTAGACTTTAAGACCTCGTCATTAAAGAGAAAGGACATTGATCAGATGGATGTTAACTGGCACCTATATGTATTTGTCTTTAGATGTTGATTTCTGGATGTTAATATAATTGCCATTTAAACTTCATCACACTGCTGTGCAAATGATCTTTTTCCCCTTATGCTACCAGTGAAATCTCATATCAATTTGATACATTCCTTATTTCAGTTGATATAACTTGTAGAATTGATAAGGATTTAGTTAAAATAATTTAGAAATTTGGTGATCCTATTATTGGGGGGAAAAAAGCATAATCACTTGATGGTTATTTGTGTTGGGCCATTCTCCTTTTTCCTCTTGTTCTTACCTCCTCTGCCTTGATTATAGTAGAAAGAGACGACAGTTCAACTGTCTAATATTACAGTTGCACTGTAGTCAACTGCTCACTGATGCAGTTTTAAAACGGCCTGAGTACACTGTGATCTGATATGATGTCCAATCCATGGAGGCCCCACCTTGAAACTTGGGGCATCTGCTGGAAATGTCTTGGTACTAGACAACAAAAGACAAGTCTTCATGGCTTGTTGGGTCAGAGGCTTGGTGGAACATCTGAAACCACTAAAATTGGGTTAAGAACTGGTTTTACAAAACCCACTTCACCTCACATTACACAAAACAGTATCCTTACCTGATAAGGATAAAAAATAATGACAGTTTAGCGAGACTTCATTATTACCCATGGTGGATTGAATCATTGTAAAAGGCATGGGGAGGTGAGTAAGGTCATTTCATGTGCATTAGGTCTATATTTAGGTCTACAATGGGCTGTCATGAAAAGATCAAACTTATTGAAGATTT
>JAVSBU010337526.1:0-10835 GCA_033118015.1 Loricariichthys derbyi | reverse complement strand
AATAATGTACTTACTGTATAACTACTACAATAAGCATAGCGTCGCTACTTCGCAGAAATTCACTTATTGTGGGTGGGACTGGAACGGATTCCCCCCGAATAGTGAGGGAACACTGTATTGAGGTTTTAATGAGTTGGTGAGTTAATGTAGTATGATCACTAGTAACTGAGATAAGCTTGGTGTTCCTAGGTCATTGTTTTAGGACAATAAACCCTGTTAAACCTTGTTCAGGTTAAGTGTTTTAACTCTGCACTAATGCAAAATTTTAGGTTATTAGAGGACAGTCTGTTGAGCCCAGTACACTCCTGAAGATCGATATCATGCGAGTACCTTAGATATTTCACCTTCACAATAAATAAACCATCCACACTTATTGCTTTTGCTATGTCAAGTGAATTGAACCATTTGAGAGCTTTTGAGCATGAACTTTTGAAACAAACTTTACTGTATATTACACAGAGGGAAGCTTAAATAAATTATAGGACGAGTAATACCAGCAGACATATGGACTTTGAGCCAATGCTACCTGAAACTCCTTCTCGTCTGACCTGGAGATGTTGAGTCAATACAAGATGAGCGTATTGATCATAATCAATCTAAACTATCTATATACAGGAGCATATCTGGAGATGTTTTATATTTAAGGCCTATGTGAATAAAAGAGTGACACTATCAGGTCATTCCATTGATTTGTCTTTTTGTCCTCTATTCTCTATAACCATCTTCCTTCCTGCATTTTATATTTAGAGATAAGAGACGAACCTTTTCGCCAAGCAAATCAAATAGCTTTGCATTTAAATTACAAGCAAGAGATAAAACACATAAATGGCACAATTAACTGAAGCAGGAACCTTCAAATGGCTTATAAGGTAGAAAATATCTTCTAAACCCAATGTGAGCAGCCACTACTATACAAAAAAATCAGCTTTAGCAGCTGGCATTTAAAAAAAGATTACAGAAATGTATCAGTGATAATGTCTAGTTGTCCCGTGCAACTGTTTTGTCAAGTTCTCAATATTTAATTTACTACGCTAGTTTCAAACGTCCGTGCTTTTCCATGCTGGAAATATTGAATCAACGATTATACGACCATGCTAAAACAATTTCACGCTGTCATTCGCATGTTAGGGGCGCATTCATTAAAAAAAGAGGAAATTACAAAACAGGTGGAAGGCTGAGATACAGCAGATATTATATGATGATTCTCTGTGTGGCCCATGCTATATAAAAATGGATTCAGCCTTTTCTCAATGTGCTGTATCTGTGACTAAAACACTCGCGCCCACAACCGCCACAAACAGCCGGAGCTGCCGAAGTGAAAATTGCCTTTTTATATGGCTGATGGTGGGAAGAAATTGAGCGCTCTCCTGAGCAGCAAATGAAATAAAGGAAACAATGGGCCGGGCGACTTTAGTAAATTCAACACTATTAAATCACAAAGGTTTTCAGTTCAGCTTCATTTCTTCCTGCCTGCCGGCCCTCGAGATGAATGAATTCCCTTCAGCCAAGGGAAAAGGACATAGCAATTGGAGAACGATACAGCAGGGTGACGGCCGGACAGAAGGCCGTGACACCTTTGCCTCTGTGAAGGAGATTAAACATAATTGCAGTCAGTACCTTTTTCTGTCACGTGAGGGATTTCCTCGCAAGTAAATGATCTTCTCACAGGGGTCGCCCAGGCCTGCGGTTCTTGGCTCAGCTCTAATTTAACACTCTCTGCAGGGCTGAAAAGGATTTCTGGAGCAACTGAATGAAAGCACATGGTGTTAGATTAGGTTTGGGAAAGAATTCCGTCTCCGGGTTTGTCCTGTCTAATAGGATCTAGTCCTGAGCTGACTGTGATGTACCTCCTTTCATATTCATTTAACGTATGTGGACTTTTAAGGTGGTGTCAGTGTTTTTCAAAGTATAACGTTAGATAATTCATGTGACATTTTATATATTTTGCTTGCTTACACATTCTCTGGTTTTATTAACAGCGTTAATGCTGCAGGTAAAGTTTCCACCAGGATTAGTAGACTGAGCTCTTATAATGATTAGGCTACAAAAAGAAGACAAAGCATTGAGAAAACGAGGGCGTGAAAAATGACAGCTCACCATAAGCTGATTTGTAGCGAGACCAGAATTATAATGAGATCAGAACCTGCCTCTGATAGAACTGCACAGGGAAACAAAAAAGCTCACCAGCATTTAAACACAGAGCACAAGGCTCAAAGTACAAACATAACCCCAAAGCTTAAAGAAGAAAATGTAAGCAAAAGGTCAATGCATGAAACGGAAGTATAAAGCTCAGGGAGCAAAGTTCAGTTGATCAAAAGGTGAGAGTCAATGAGAGATCTGCATGAGGAACTGCATTCCCAAAAGTATCTTATGAAAGAACGTCTTCTGAAATGTGTTTTCTTTCAATCATGTTCTGTTAATAGATTCTTAACAACACCTAACTACATTTTCTCTTTCTCTCCAAGTGATACCAGTTCCAGCCCACACACTAAAATGTTCCTCCATTCCAGTCCCTTTAGATACACCTTAGATGATCTTCTATTACTTGTGACACCCTAGTCTTCCTCAATTTGGGATGAGCTGCAACGAGGAGGCTGTCTCCTTAGTGATTTTAGACAGTCTTCCTCATGATCGGTGGCCGCGCTGCATTTAGGAAGCATTTAGCGCCATCTGGTGGTGTGGCGCCATAGCACCCCTGATTAGATGGACCTGTTATCAGGTTGTGGCGGATCTGTGCTTCGAGCTGGCATTGTGGCTTCTCACCCGTCACAAGGGATAGCATGCCACTCGTAGCTCCAGATCTGTCCGCAGTGGCGTGCTATGGTGAAGCTGGTGGTGTACCTAGACTAACCTGTTCTGCTTTCCATTGTAGATCCTGTCTGACCTGGACTAAGGCAAATCCCGGTCCCGTTGAGTGTTTGGCAGGGATAAAGGTACCTCCTGTCCTTGGTAGAGGGCAGGAGGGGTATGGGTTGGAGCCCAGAGGTTTGTGAGGGGCTCAGACAGGGTAGGGAAAGGAGGATTTCCCCAGTTCCGTGGAGGCATTCCCGGTGGCATCTTGGCTGGTTGGTTGCGTGCTCTGCTTCCGTAAAACGTTCCAGTGGCAGGTGCGCCGAGGAAGAGGTGCCTGGTTGTCCCGTATCTCCTGGCATGGTGTTGCCGATGTTTGGGACGTGCGATCGTGGATCCCGTACACCCTAGCTTCCGCCAATCCCCGGGGGTCAGCCGGCTATGACTGTTTTTGGTTTGGTGTGTTCCTGTGTTCTGTTCTTTATCTGGTTTTGTTTAAATAAACATTATTGTTATTTTACGCTGTCCTGCGCGTGGGTCCTTATATTTATATCTAAACCCCCCCCCCGTCTGTGACATTAGCCTTATTCGAAGATATTGGAAAATCGTAAATCTGCTTTGTGTCAGTGCTCACAATGCTGTAGAAATAATTCTGAGTTGACCTAAACTCTAAAGATAAAGTTATGAAAAATGTTATTTTTCAAAATAATTTCTTAAGAATTCTTATTTTTTCTAAAATCTTTTCTTAAGAAGGAGTAGTATTCTTGAAACATGTTTGTTCTTAAACATTTCCTTAACCTTATGATAGCTTTTCACTTATCTTAGCTTGTAAGAGTTGACAAGGCAAGCATTTAAATATACTTTTCTCCATCCTCGTCTTTTGCTTTCTGCCATCACCCCATAATTAGCCACAATTAACAAGGATAATTTTTCTCCTGTTGGTTACTTCTGCCACTTTCACCTCTATTTCTTGTTTGTAAAAATGTTTTTTTGTTTGTTTGTTGGTTTGTTGTTTTTCTTGCATTTTGTTGTTTTTTGAGTGTATTAAACTAAATATCAGAAATAACAGTAAATACAAATTCAAAATGTGTCTCCTGTATATTATAAACTGTAAAATCAAACATAGCCTACGTAAGAAAATAATAAAAATTTTCTCAAAAGAACTGTTTGAGGAAAAAGAACGGCTTTTAAGAACAATCTTATGAACTGCTAATTTTTTGTTTTAAGAACCTTCACAAGTTTTTTCTTATAAGCTTTTGTGAAGATGTTTTGTGCTTTGAGGAAATCCAATGCAGCTGTCAATACTCTGGCAAGACAGGCTGCCTCTGGTGCTCCACTGCAAGCTCCAAACTGGAATCCTGTCCATTTCGGCCACTTTTAACTACACAGAGTTGGGTTTTTAGGAGTTTATATGTCACTGTTTTACCTGCTGTTCAAAATAATCCCACTAGTTTTAGTGGGAATTGATGTTTGCTGATTTTATTGGCCAGTGCCAAATTTGGGAACTTCCTTGGCCGTCCGCTCTGTGTGTGGTATTAGATGGCAGCGTCAGATACCTGTTATTGTTTTTCATTCAAATTTGTTACAATTCTGGCCAAAATGATGGGAAGGATTTATGCTACATTCTTCCAGGTAACCACTGGTAAAATTATTATGACTGAAACCAACACAAAGATCTAACTGTTGCCTGAAATGTTTCTGTTCAGCTGATATTGAATATAAATCTATGTGCACGCATTTATTTGACAGCAGAATGGATTTTTTTAACATTAGCTAGTTGGTCCCTATCTAAATCAAACAATTGACACAAATAGGTAATTCCCTCATATGGCACCATGGATAATTAACTGTGTAAAAGTAAGGTACAAAATTTTTTGTGTCTATCCATTCCGTATCCATTTTCGTTGTTTCTTTGCATGCATAATAGAGAGATTGTTGCATAAAGAACATAAAAGTCTCACTAAAAGGGACATAAAAGGATATTTTGCTACTTTATGTACATTGATTACAATGCATAACACTGCTATGAGTCTGATGTTGCTTGTGGCTCTGCTATTGCATAAAGAGCTCCATTCCAGCCAGAAATCCACAGGAGAACAGCTTGGCTCTGCACTCAGCTCAGGAGAGGTGATGCAGGCGATTTCCAGTCCATTATCCAACAAGAGGACAACGAGGCTTAGCAGTTATGTTGGCTCCAAGTGTTGGAAAATCTGCTTACAGTAAACCTCGTAAAAGGTAGCAAAACTCAATGTCATGCTTCAGTGGCTAAGTAGTTTTGCAAATGTTGCGTCACTCACTGGAGTCGCACTAACAGCTGGTGAGCATAGGAACGTGTTAAACGTCGTTAATTAATAATATTACACGATAATACAAACACTGCACACAGATGGGCTGAACAGATTATTGTTGTGCATATGTTTTCTAAGTAAAGTGTTTCTGTATGCATGAGAAGCCCAAGTATCACAGCCAAGCATGGACATAAATCCAGGTGTCCTTCCAAAGGGAAGAAGCCTAATGGAAGGGTAAATAGGAGCAAACCACAATAACAGCTCCAGAATGTTAAAAACAATCTGTGGCTAAGAGGACGTCCTGATGCATCCCTCATTTCTCCAACCGCTCGTTTATTGTCGGTCGATAAACTCACTGATAAACCTTGTCTTTCATGCTATGTTGTCGAAGAGCATGCTCTTTGTTCAAAGTCATTCAATAGTTCAGTCATATTGATCCTATACGCTGCAGATCCAAACACAGCTATTAACATAATTGATAGCCCATCAGGCTGAACGCTTATGGTACATTAGGGGCTTTAGATTCCAAAGGTCAACAACACTGAAGTGTGGAGCATCATTAATTATTTATTTACATTTATAATGGAAGATATGTAAGAAGAGTGGGTTCTCCAGGTTCTTTATTAGTCACGTTGTGTGTTTAAAGTGGTAGTAACTTCAGATGTAGATGGCACTGCACGAGGGTGATGAGGTATTAATACATGTGGGGTGTGTGACGGGATTCATAGGTTAAGAAGAGGTGGTACAGTGCAGTGAATGTCTTGCACAATGTGTTGATGTTAATCATTGGTAAAAAGGAGTGATTGCATTTTTGTGTGACAAAGGACATAGTGTGAAAGAAGTAGTTGAAACTTATGAAAAGGGATCAATGTTTCACAACTTGTTTCACTTCCAGGCAATAATTGCTACTAGAAGTCAAGACAGGTCCTTCACAACTAATTTATGAAAGAATTCTCCATAGGAAACTGCATAACATGAACATATGGAGCAGAGTGACATGTCATAGGCATTTTTTCACTTCTGCTCAAAAGGTTACCTCATTACAGTGGCAAAAAGTCACAAAAATTGGACTGTTCATGACTGGAAATGTGATCTGTTTTTGCCTGTATTGTAGGAGCAGTGTTCATTGAAGAATTTAGGAAGCCTTCAATGAGGACTGCGTGCAAGGTGTGGTTCAAGCTGGAGGAGGTTCTGTGTTTTGCACTTTTTTTGCTGATACTTCACAACTTTAAATCGTATTTCCTTCTAATTATTTTAAGAGCTGTATGTGTGCATATTTGGTAAGTTCAACTAAGTTCAACTAAAATGCTCGTCAATCCAGAACAATGTCCATGTTAATAGCATTCAGCTGCACTAGCAGGTAATCCAGATTTCACTGCAGATAACATTCACCAAAATTGTTGACTGTAACTTTACTGTAAATGACTTGCAACACAAAACACACATCATCATATAATACTCAAACAGTCAAACAGTATTGATCCAATCAATTTTATTGTTGGTCTGTTTCCAGCTTAATAAAGAATAAAACACAGCAACATGAAATTCTTAAGAACACCAAAAAAGAAGACACACTAATGTCTCAGAGTCCAAATCCATCATACCTCTACCTTCATGTAATGTAATACATATTATTATTGATTGATGCAGCACGTTATCAGCATCTGGCAAAAATCTATTTTGTAATATAGCCATAAATCGCTCTGGCATAGCTAATAAAATGCATTTATCTCAGGAGCAACCTTACTGGAACATTATTAACTATCTGTTGGTACTATCTGTAATATTACCAAAGAGATCACGGATTGAAAGTATTGTAGTACTGCAAAAGCTCAATAACATATCACTGTGGGACTGTGGTAGCCTAGTGGTTAAGGTTGTTGTGGTTAAATGCCATAAATGTAAAAGTAAAATATCAGACAATGGCTGTTTTCCAGTAGATGTACAAACTAAAAGTTATTAAGATGGCTAAAATCAGCTTGCAGTGACTATTTCACCTTAAATATATTCAATCAATCATGACATATTGTTTTCTTTTAATTCTTTATATTAAACTGGAGGCTGATGTTGTTAACAAGTAATGGAAGTCTTTCGCACCTGTTTTTAAAGTCCCAGTATGTCATACAATCAAATTATATATGGTAAAACTCGTAGTTAGATCCGTTATATACCCAGACTGAATAATTCAGTCTGATTTTGGTTGGTATAAGGCATTTAGAAGAAATAAATTGGGGGAAACCCCTCGGAGATTCCTAAGTGGTCAGACTGACCAGTTAATATGATAATTTCCATCGGACCGTGATTTATCACGTGACTGGCGCGAACAGAACATTTAAAGTGTAATTGACGATTCAAAAGACATTATTGGCCTTATTTTATATCAAATACAACAAGTGTGTTTTAGACATGTTCAGTAAGTATTTGAAAATAAGCAATAATACGTACGTATCTGTCAGAATTGCTTGCTATATCCGTCATGTTTGGAGTCGTGTGATCGAAAACAGCATATCACATGATGCTATGATGTAGCACTCGCTAACGGGAAATGAGCGCACAATATATTTATAACCAGATTTTGTCAAATAAATGCATAAAATAAAGAAACGAATATCACAAGTCATTAGAAGACGAGTTTTACTCATATGTGAAATATTGTTATAACATACTGGGACTTTAATCAGTACATGTCCAAACCTTTATATACAACTGAACTCTACAATCCAACTCTATGCTGCCGTATGGGGTATTTTAATCTTCTACCCAAACCACTAAACACTACAACGAATGGTGCTGAGGAAAATAAAGTAGGTGGTTTTCCAGCTGGTGTTATCTGAGCCTATTTTATTGAGCGGTTAATTGTGAGGTAAGAATTGTTTATTGTATGCTGTAGCATTTAGTGCTAGAAGGAACATGCTGCAAGCCAACAGAGAACACGTACATCCATGATATAATACGCCAAGAACCTGCTCAGGTTATTCAGATTAAAAAATAAATTATGTTTTGTACAATGGTAGAGATGCAAACAGGCAGGAGGGCAGAAAATTCCCAGCACCAATATGTTATGCTGACATCATTGCTAGTGGGTGGGGTTTAAATTATATTGGAACCACCTGAACCCATCCTGTAAGTGATCATGAAAATCTGACGATCTGAACTTTTTCAGATCTGGCCTGGAACGGATCCCTCATGATAAGCGCCAAAAAGCAAGAGGGTTTGTGAATCTCTGTTATGCACCAGATAATTAACGCAATTTTGTAGCTTATCAATGTGATTTAGAGAATAAAATAAACTCTCCAAAACTGCCTTTATTAGTTTTATCCTCACTTCCTCAACACAGAACTAAAGAAGCAAACGTTAGCTGACTACCTACATTTGGGTTAACGATTTGTTTTAGGCTCCACGTGTTTGTCTTAACACCATGTGATTATCAATATGCTATAATGAAATGCAAAGTGTGAAGAGCAAATATTACAGAGGTCAAATGTAAAATTAAAATACTCAGCACAGATAGTCCAAGCTGTCACGCTAAATTATAGAGATGCTACTAAATGGATGTTGGTGTTGTAACACATAATGTCCATCTGAATTCGAGAATATTTGCCGTTTAGACTGCAGGGTTGACAAAAAAAAAAAAAAGAAAAAAAAAGAAGACGACAGATAAAAGTCACGTCTAGGTGCATATAACCACAGGGTAGCTATAGACCTAACAATACTGACTCACCCATACAAACAGCTGCATGTCAAAGGCGAGCCATCAGAACATCCATTTCACACCAGGTCTTCCCATATGGACTATAATTACACACTTCAGTTCTTTCACACTGTGAGACCCAAGATTTGGTCCTTGCTCTAGGCTATATTTTCCTGGACTTATATTGCGGTAGTGTCTGAGTGCCACACCCTCAGAAATATTAGAAATAAAACAGCTGATTGTTGTACCATGTGTATTAACCCTGTAAAGAAAATTCTCCGTTTTTGAAACTCAGATGATTAGGCCACCTTTACTCAAAATTAAAAATCAAAATAGATTTTTTTTTTGTATCACATTTGATATATTAGGTGTTTTTGGCAACTTTTGGCTTTGTACCTGATATACCTGCAGTATCGAATTTGATACACACATTTTTAACACGATTTAATTGTAATACAAATAATTCATTATTAAGTAAGTATGCATTGTTTAAATAGAGGAAGTATTTATTATTAAAAATGAGCAACAAAATAAATGTTATTTTTACCCTAACTTCTAAAAACGAGCAAAGATCTTCTTCCTGCAGAAAGTGTGTGGATGAATCATGACACCAGCCATTTTGAGAAGGTCAAATAAAGCCCTTCCACTACCTGCAATATAGTGAAAATTTACTAGAGGGAATAATACGTGTCAGATCGTATACAACAGGTTTTTAAGGAAAGTATTGATCACATTGATATGTTAAAGGTCTTAGAAATCTGTGTATCAAATATAATACAAATGGTCTTATAGGGTGAAAAGTGCATATTTTGATATTGCATTAAGAGTTTGTACTGTAGTAAAAACTGCTGAAGACTTACAGCCATATTTAAGTGGTAATAAAAGCTAATTGTGGTAGGGCTGACCCTTTGAGTCCCACATGGATCCCTATTGGACATACCATTCATTCTGGGTCTACCTTTTCCTCCCCCGGCTCAGCACAGACAGCTAATTGCAATATTCATCATTCAGAACCACTAAGGTTTGCAGCGAGCTGAATCCCATATCGCTTTTGAACATTAAGCACACTACGCACAGTAACTGACATCCAGATGGCTATTAGATACAACATATAGTGACTGATTCCCAGCTATTGGATATAGGGTGTAGAAGCCATCATTTTATGCCATATGTAGTACAGGGTGCATGGAGCCATTTGGTTACTGTGCTTTAATATCAGATAAAATATTATTTTAAAAAACAGCCTTTTGTGTTTGCATATGAAATTGCAGACCAAACATATTTACCAGAAACTGTAATTTGCTCTAAATTGGTTCTGGATCTCTTAAAGCCTCTTGTGTGATAATTTATGCCATAGCAATATTGTACAATCAGTCTGGAAAATTGGGAGCTTTAATCCGTTTTGTGGTTAATTTGCACAGACTTACCCAAGATGCACCAAGACAAGATTGGTGAGCCATTGCTGCTCCTTTAATTTTGCACTAGAACTACAAGGCTAGCAGGCATGACTAAACCTGAACGACGAAATCATCACATGCCTCAAATAACATAACTAATGCTAGGCATACACACACTTTATACGACGGCACTATTATCCTTTTAAAACCAACAGAAAGGCATTTTATGGAGACTTCTGCTATCGATTTAAACTGTACCTTAATGGCTTTATATTGGATTGCATTGTAAAAAGTTGTTGCACATAAACCTGGGATTCTGAAATAATCCAGAACAAAGCTGCACGCTTTAAATCAGCAATAGACACTGAACTACTGAAACTGTCTTAGACTGTGTGCAAGCTAGTTATGTTCTGTAATGTATGTTTAAAAAACTTGTAATTATATCAGTCAACTGTATTATGATTTTATTGTGCATCGTGCAAGATGCTAGCTAATGCCTAGTTCACACATACACGGTTGCGGCCGAGTTAACTGAGATAAGCCTTTTTCGGTTTTACCTGCAAAAATCCCAGTTAAGCATTTAGGAAGGTCCGGAAAATATGCAAATTTAGCTCCGCCCCCTAAGCGGAGAACGGCAGCGATCAAGTTCAACTGATTGCACACAGGACT
>JAVSBU010337516.1:0-10836 GCA_033118015.1 Loricariichthys derbyi | reverse complement strand
TTTGGGATGTTCTGGAGAAGGCAGTGGGTCCAAATCTCCCATCATCAATACAAGATCTTGGGGGGAAATTAATGCAATTCTGGACAGAAATAAATGTTGCATTGCAGAAGTTTGTGGAAACAATGGCTCAGTGAATGCGTTAAGGCTGTGGTAGCCTAGAGGCACTGGACTGTGGAACAGAAGGTCCAGGGTTAGAATCCCACCTCAGCAAAAAGCTGCTACTGTTGGGTCCTTGAGCAAAGCCGTTAACCCACAATTACTTGGAATTTAAAATTCAGTTGTAAGTCACTCTGGATAAGGGTGTATTCTAAATGATATAAATGTAAGGACGCTCCAACAAAATATTAATGCGCAACCTTTTTTTGGCCAGGCAGTGTGTATAATTGTTTTAGCATGTATAGTGGCAAGTATTTAGTGTGACCTCCCCTCCAGTCCATAGAAGCAGTGACAAACCCAAGTTTAAAGTTTTGGGTCTAATCATTGAGCCTGATATATATGATCATTTTACCAGTGCTAAAACAAGAAATCTAATGGTGGCCTCAGACTTTTGCACAGCACTGTATATAAAATCAGAAAACATTTTGAAATCTTTATGGACGTGCAGAAATGTGGATTGTTTTTGTTTTTTTCCCTGTACTTTATCGATCTGTGATCTCTAAATCCAGATTGTCTTACATATTTCAAGAATAACTAGTGGTTGGTGAGTCGGTGTCAGTCTCTTGTAGCTCACAACTCCTTCGTAATATCTTAGGTGTATAGGGAAAAATCACCCACGCCTGATTTGTTCCTCCATAAGGAGTCCTCTTGCAGACGTTTTGGATGTTTGGGAGGGTGTGCTGGTGTTGAGTCAGAATATCAGGCAGCTGCCATATGTACTTCTGACAAGTGACATCACTTCAATATGAGAATACATTTCTAATCTAATATGAAGACACAGAGTCATCGTGTTGTTTATCGACAGCCTTTGTTGGCTTATCCATCATAACGTTTCATGATCTTACAGACGTGTAATAAACAAAGAAAAACAACAGCGAAAAACAGCCTGAGCCAGTCAAAACAAACAGAGAAGAATCTGTGTTTGGATGCATTCAGTCTAAACCTCTGCAGGAGTCTTTCATTTTCCTGATGCTAATGATTTTCTGACCGAGAAATCGCCCGAGCAGTAAAGCAGGCGCTCAAAAACAGTGATTAGCGGAGCTGAAAACTCATCGTATTGAGTAATGGGCAGCAGGACCTGCCACAATGAGAAAACGTATGAAACAAGACTGCAGAAAGTTCCCCATGCTGTCGGATGATTATGGAGCTTAATGACATAGTGTAGGTTGGTGCTGTGTTCAGCTCCGGCTTCTGTCTGTCAAACTCTAGCCTGTGCTAACAACTACAGCGAGGTTCGGGCTACTGGCAAAGCCCTCGGCATGACTGCCTCTGACTGGTTGGCCTAGTTAGCTTGCTTTCATACTGCAAATAAGAATTTGCAGTATTAATAGCATTTCTTTGGTTGACTTATTAAAGAAAAGAAGAAATGTCAAGACACGCTAACACACCACTTTAGCCTTTTAAAATGTAATGAAGTAATTAATAGTAATTAATTTGGCACGATTATGAAGTCGATTAAGAAACTAAACCTTTTCATGAGAATCAAGGGATCATGTATCGAGCCTAGGCTTCAAATCATTGCGGTATCACATCTTGTCCGTTTATACACTGCAGTTGCTTTCAATTAATGAGGCAAGAGCTTCCACTGCAATATGAGTGCAGTCAATAACTCTGATTACACTCCGGGAAACTGGACGTCGCTTTAAATGGTTTTTCGACATCAGCTGCTTCTACTAGCATGTAAGGAAACATTAGGATTCTGAAAGGTCAGAGTAATTATGCCTTCAAATACAGGTTGCATTAAGACAGCTGGGATGTCCTGGACCTGTCAGCTATTTCACTAAAATCCTGACTAAAGTCCATAAAACAAGTCGCCTTCCCGTACTGGTGAAACTCAGGAGCTCGAGGCTAGTAAAGTTTGCACATTTGGCTTAACCAATTGCAGTGCCATTTCTGATTTGCCTCTAATACTCCTTATACAAGCTTGGAAAAGGGTCATATATAATTTTTATTGGATTAGTCGCTAGTAGGCGTCATTTCTCATCACCATGGTGTGATGGGTAACATTTATGGGATTGCCTACTTTTTTGTGGTTGCTTTTTATCCAGTCACTTATCACCTGAAGTGTTTTTCCTCTTAATTAAAATGATAGATGACTTCTGGACATTTCATTTAGTTAGTGCTGGTATCCTTTTTAAACACGCTGTCATTTGATAGCATTGGAGGGGAGTTTGCTACTGTCCAGTTCTCTTATTTACCAGAGAAATTGGGAGATTTGGAGGAGGCAGCTGCCCTATTAGCTTACAATTATAAATTTGCAGACTATTTCTACCTCACATGTATTCGTAGCTCCAACCTTGTACTTCACTTCATGGCCATTTTATAGAGAACATCTATCGTATAAGGCTTTTACGTAAAAGTGGGCCAACTTCATGAAAATGCAATCGACCCCATTTCATTTCCAATCTGCTCCATTTTCACATACAATTGCAATCAGAAATATTTAAACCCTTCAACTTCAAAGACATTAGAGGTGGATGTGTCACACTAGGCTCCAAGCATTCCTGTCTCGCTTCTGGGAACTGTACTTCCCAGCATGTGCTGCCAGGTGGCATCAGCAAGTCATGGCTTGAGTACCAAACGAGCTTCACCTGAGTTCTAATTTCGGCGTCTACTTAAGCCCCGATCTCCCGTGCGTCTGTGCGAAGTATTGCCTCGTTTGCTTACTGAGCGTTCTGATTACTATTTTGCTGTTCTAGATTTTGACCTTATTGCCTGCCTTTGTGACCTTGCCTCTGTCTCTCCACATTGCTCTGTTTACCGGTATTGAAGCCTGACTGGCTGACCTTGATTTGCCTTGCTGTTTGTTGTATATAGCCTTTTGTTTCGTCAGCGTTCTTGTTTTTTCGGTTGCTTTCAGTTCGACTTTTTATAAATAAACGTTTCTTTATCTGTCCGCGTTAATCTGCGACTTTAACATGTCACAGGATGAAAGATAATGACAATAAATGACAAAAAACCTCAATAAACAACAAACAGTATTTATTAATACATATGTGAGTTATTTTGACTTAACTTTGAAATTCAAACGAGAAATGTAACTCTGAACACATGTGCACTTTTATTGAACCCCCTGTTTAATAATTTGTGGAGTCTCCTTTAGCTTTTATAACTTCCAACAAAAGTTTTCTGTAAGTACTAACAAGATTCTTTAACCTCTCAGTTGGAACATTGGTCCATTCTTCATGTGCCTCTTCATAAGCCTCTAGTTCAGTGATGTTTGATGGCTTCTGTGCTGCAACTGCCTTCTTTAAATCCCACCAAAGATTTTCAATCGAGTTTAGATCTGGTGAATGAGGAGGTCACTCCAGGACATTCCAGGATCTTTTTCTTAACCATGCTTTGGTTGACTTGGAGCTGTGCTTAGGATCATTGTCTTGCTGGAAGGTCCAAAGATTCCCAAGGTTTAAGTTGTCATCTGATGGCATCACATTCCGCTTTAAAATGGCCTGATATTTCTGAGAATTGATGCAGGTACAGAATCAAGATTATCAGTTGCTGCTGCAAAAGAACAGCCCCACATCATCAATGACCCACCTCCATGATTGACTGTGGGGATGATATTCTTCTGCTCATAAGCCTGGCCTTTCAGAGTTCCAGTTCTAGTTTGGTTTCATCAGCCCATAGAACCATTTGTAGCCTTATCCAAATTCCTCCTGGCATTTTTCTAGTCGACTTTTGATGTTCCTTGTGGTTAGGAGTGGAGGCGTCTTGGAGTCCAGCCATGAAGTCCTTGTTTATTCAGTGCACGTCTTATAGTTGCTACTGAAGCACTTGCTCCAGCCTTCATCAGGTCATCCTGTAGCTGTCTTGAACTCACATGGGGGGCTTTTCTTAGTTCTCCTGACTAAATTGCTAAGGGTCCTTGTTGAAATTTTGGTCTTTATTCCACAGCCAGGCAGGTTTGCAGCTGTTCCATAAGTTTTAAACTTCCTTATAATGCTCCCAATGATGTCTCTTGGAATGTTATAATTTTTGGAAATCTTCTTACACCCATGGCCTTTAGGTGCAATGAAATAATTTCCTCTCTCAGATTTTGTGGAAGCTCCTTTGTCATTCCCATGATTGCAACTCACCTTGAATTCCTTCATTGGTGGGGTTTATATATGCATCACAGCTGAAGCAAATAAAGGATCATTATAGAGTTCTTAAAGGCTTAATTATGTTTCAACTCCACTTTAGACCATAAAAACTGCCAGAAAGCTTTAAAAACAACAATATTATATAGGGGTTGGATAATTGTGACATGGCTATCTTAACAAAATATACTGTTACGCACAAATAGTACACCGTGTATTTGCTGTTCTGATTTCATGTATCACTCAGCTCATAAAGAAGTCACCCAAAGCAGAACCTTACTATTTGAAAAAAAACAACCTTAAATTGATAAATCCTTAAAATCTTGGGGGGTGGGGGGTTAAATATTTTTATTTTTGAACTGTATGTTTCTGAGTTCAGGCTTTCACCTTGAATGCCTTGGAGGACATGCCAAAGCTCATCTTACTGGGCTAGCTTTATTTAGGTCAGGCATGAGAATGTGATGAACAGCTTAACAAATCTTGTTGGCTCCAAACAGGAGAGCCAACATGTGATAAACCTCTCTTATTACCAGGCAGTATAACCCAACTACTAACTTCTTAGCCTTATAGGACACTTCAAATTGGTGTCCAGCTTCTCAAACCGCTGGCATAGATGGTTAACATTTTCCATAGACAGTTCTTAGAGATCTCGCATCCCAGCCAATCTACAGAGGCAGAGCATCTCGTTACCCACCTCTTTACGTTAGAGAATTTGAATTCTCTATTCAGTGCAAAGACTTTAGAGGTTTTGTTATTTCTGAGTGGCCTTGTTGGGTGGCTTGATAGTTTTCTAACCGTGTAGGTTGGTTTGAGAGCATAACTCGTTCAGCATCGTGTTGTGGAGGCCACATCAAAAAGAAAACATGAACAACCCAGCAAAAACTGGACATTTGCCTGTAGTGTGAATGTAGCATGGGTCAATTTTTATTTTCTATGAACAATACTGAAAGCCCCCCATAAACTGCTCATCAGCATGGTGTGGGTAATGAACCATACTCAGCACAGCGGTTACAATGGCATTGTTACATGGAAGAATCTTGTGCTGGTATACAGAGAGGTTTTTTTAACTCAGTAGCCGCAGTACTAGAGACTACAAATGCACCGAAATTTTAGGCACTGAAAAAAGTGAAAGATAAAATTTGTTGCCAGTTAAAAATTAATCTCAGTTAATCTCAGCAGTGACAAACAGACACATTGTGAACAGAGTTTAGGGAATAAAAGCTCGAGCTCTCGCACAAAGAAAGTTGAAAGCATGTGGCTTCAAGCTCTTAATGCAGAGGGTGTAAACGGTTGAGATCGTAATAAGAAATGTGCGACAGGTGAGAATATGCTGGAAGGACAGCTGGGTCATGAAGTCTGTGATGGAACTCGTTGGTAGTTGTGACAGTTAAATAGGTGTAAAAATCAAGTGTTAAAACCCAACACTTTAAAAATATCATTTTAATGGTACATCAGATTAGAAAGCAATTAAAATCAGTTCAGTTTGAGCAGCAGCAGTTTAACAGTGATGATCTCCAGAGACAGGCGAGCTGTAATTTTTTGTGAGGTGTCAGTATTCAAATAAAACTGAAAAAGTTGTGTTGTTGGTGGATGTAGGTTCAGTATTTTCTGTATAATGCTGTATATTTGACAGTGGTCGTTGGTACAGTTTATTTAATTTGTTTTGTTCCGTTAGATTTCAGTCACATTGTTGTATTAGCTGAATAATTGCGTAGGTAGTTCCTAATTAAAGTTCCTGATAAAGTGTTGATTGAAATGCTGTCACTCTTATGTAAAACATAGATGTTTAAATTATTCAGTTTGTTTTTGACTATAATTGTAGCTAACTGGATTTTTATGTTTATCAGCGGTTTGGATATAATATTATTGTATTGGCTTTTTTAATATTTCTGTCTTTTTATTTAATATAAAATGGTGTTTTCCCCCTCTTTTCAGAAATTTACCACTTACAGTTTTATTATTTGTGTCATAATCATCTTAAAATCCAGTTTCCATTCCGTTTTCTGCCCTGAGTGGTATCTCAGTGTCTTTTAACAAATGATGGAAAAAAGAGAGATTGACATTGACAAAAGAATTTGGGTCAGCTGCTGCAGTTCTGCAGTCATTTTACCACCGTTTGGTGGTGAAGAACTAGGACTGAGCTCAATTTTTCCTGGTTTCTATCCCCACCTATGTTCACTTTGGGTATTGCCTTTGGTTGTTGGACTTACTCTCCATGACAGGAGAGTGAGGAGCTCATAAATTCAGAGGAGCCTCGGATTCATTTAAAGAGCCAGTTCATGTGGTTTGGGCATCTCAGAAGGATGCCCCCTGGTTGACTTATGCAAGAGTTGTTTCAGGCATGTCTCTCTGGAAGGAGACTCCAGGGCAAAGACATGACCTCGCTTGAGCGATTATATCTCAGTTGCTTATGTCTGGGAATCCTCCTAGAGGAACTGGCCAGGGATAAAGAAATCTTTCTCACCTACTTTAGAATCTGTATTTTTCCATTATTTGTTTTTAAGAGAAAACTGGCAATTGTGCATACTTATAACACTGATAATGGGAGCCAAAAGCCTGAGAGCAGTAGTGAAAACTGTTGCTTAGATCTTTGTAGAGAAGGATTCCTAATGCAGAGGAATGAAGACCCCAAACACACCTCAAAGCTTTGCAACAACTATCTGAAGACTAAAAAAATATCAAGGCATGCTGACAGTCATAGAATTTACCCTGCATGCATTTATGGGGGCACTTGAAGACAGAGAACGAGCATTTAGTAATAATCACACGTTTCTCTGTGAAATATGAAATTGTGCTAGATTACACGGATCATCAGATTTTGCACAAACCTGTGGAGTTCATGCCAGCTTGAGTGCATTAGAATTAAATAAGTAACATAGCAAACACTCGTCAATTCAAAGAATAAACTTCTCAATCATTTTAATTGCTGATTAAGTGGTTTCAATGAAATACATACTCACTGCTAAGAGATTAAGTGGAGGATATAGGGAGAGGTAGAATGCTGATCAGAATACCAGTCTATTTCTGACATTTCTCTGATTTAATTTTCAGAACACTTTTCTTTAGAGCCAGACCTAGTGTCCTGAACAGAAAGTCAGGGTGCAAAAATACACTATAAAATTCACTTTTAAGATTGTTTCAAATGCCTTACAGCTGTAGAGGCAGAACACATGCATTATTTCTCAGAATTTTCACTCGAGGATACGTTGTAAATAGACTTCAGGTTAAAAAATATAAATGAAGTGAATGGTCCCTGTTATTCACCCCAACTCTTCTACACTCTGCATGCTTCCAAGAGTTCCCGACAGCGATATGATTTTTTATGCCAGCATTAACCTGATTTGTTTTGCTTATAAGTCTTCAAATCATTGTGCCAAATCGCATTTTCTCAAGATTTCACAGTATTTTTAATGCTACAACCTAAAGACTTTTTTGACCAACTTTTAAAAGAATGAATTTCCTTTTCTCAGAGCCTCAGATAATGCTGATTTTTCTTTCACTGATTACCTTCAAACCTGGTTGTAGCATGACTGATAATAATGCATGCACAAACCCAGATTCTTATCTCAAACCAATAAAGGTTTTAAGGGATACATACTTCCAGGACATTTATCCGTATTTATAACACCAGGTCAGTGTTATTGAACCAGAGACCCAATATTAAATAATAAATAAATAATAGCATATATATTTTCCCTCATTCATTATTTAGATATATTTCACCCCCTTATTGTTTATTTATTGTCATATTTAGCCTGTATGTGTAGAGGTTTTTGTATATCAATGCAGATATTGTGGCTTTAGATAATGTTTAGGACTAATACAGGTATGCACTGTTCAGCGTCCCCATTACGCTCTCTGAAACAGGAAAATGTACATCGACCAGTCCATAGACACACAAGCTATTAAGGCTGTCATCTACACAACATACCTGATGCCAACGTGCCCATAACATACAATTTTACACTATATCTTTCTTAAATTATTGGAAATTCACAATAATTATATAAAATACAGTAATGTACTTATACGACCCTGTCTAGGGCAAATCCGTAACACTTGTCAGATGGTGTGATAGATCTGATACTTTTCTTTGATGGTAACCAATAATGCATTGATAAACAGTATTATGAACAAGACGGAACACCAGTTTATATAGTTTTAGGTTAGAGAGAATATACAGGTAGTAAGGGACAAAAAAGGAGGGCTCCTTACTTAGGACAGGTACATAGACTTATGAACACCATTTACAGCTTGATACAGACAAGTAATGTAAAGTTATACACAAAAATTATTCATTTACACAAAAAAGTCTTCAAACACAACAACCGAGTTAGAAAAGTCTCCAGACGTGAGCTAACAAGCACATGATAAGGTAGTGAGCTTTCTGCATTTAAACTGTTAACTCCCACCTTTGCTCATGAATCCACAGTGTTTCTTGGGCTGTCAAGATCAATTTTTAAGACCTCAGCTCACTCGTTAAAGTAAATGGAAGTCAAAGTCAAATTTATTTGTATAGCGCTTTTTACAGTGGAGCATTTTCTCAAAGCAGCTTTACAACCTATGTAATTTCCAGTTTGAGCAACAGTGCGAAGGAAAAACTCCCTAAACATTAACAAGACTCAAAAAGGGACCTATCCTCCTTGGGCTTAAAGGTATAGATACAGTAATTTTACAGTAGGTTTACAGAAATACCTCAACAAACAAACAAACACACAAACAAACAAACAAACAAAAACCATCCGGAAATTATAAAATTGCCTTAGTTCAGTATATAAAGTCATTCTTAAATCCTGAGTCCCCAGCGGGAAAATTTCAGCGCAAGACCTCCCCATCTGACTGAAGGAGGGAGAGAGTCACTGTCCTCAGCAATCTGAGTGTGGTGGGGCTGGTGGTTAAGAACTGCTTGGGTGGAGATGACACAGAAGAGCATCTTGGTGTGGGACCCAGAAGCATGAGACTCTGGCAGCCATAACTGTGGTAGCATAGCTAAAAGGTTTTTAAAAGTTAAGAACCAGAGGGAAACACAGCCAAGAGGGATCACTTGTGATATCAGCAACCCATCTCCCCAGCAACCGACAAACTTCTGGTTGCATAAGAGAGATAGGGAGACAGCACCCAACATCCCAGATCACCACAAGTCTCATTGATCATGAAGTCCCAGGCTCTGCCATTAATTTAACATAAGGATGCGCAACTTAGGATCAAAGGGACCCAATGCCAGGTTAGCCACCAGCCAAGGCACAATAAGGTAGACATGCCAGACCTCACCCTGTACTCGAGGTTGATCAGGTGTATTGTTAAAGGTTCTGATGTTTGAACTTCAGCCAACATAAAGAATTTTTTATTCTAGGCATTATCTTGACTTGTTGATCATGGTCTGAAATATAGCTAGTAAATTTATATCACTAAGCAGGTGACTTTTGTGCCAAGTAAGTGAATGTTAAGGACATTTGCTCAAAAACACACCAGTGAATCCACCAACCTTCCAATTTTTCATTAATCACAGAGATACCTCTAAAGACACACCTCATTTGATCTCGCTGTTGCTATTTCTGGTGATGCCTTTGCACTTTAACACGCATTTAATTTTTTTCGAAGACTGTACAAGTCGGTGCAAATTTTAACACGCTATACTAGAGGGAGACTTATCACATTTCCATGTTTCCATTCACAACATCACAACCCCATCAGCAACTCTTCATCGACCTATTTTTAGGTGTTGGAATTTTCCTGCTGTCTCCTGATGGTACCTTTCTCCAGTGAAGCAATTCAAATTAAAAGCTCTTAGCCCATCATCCACGCATGGCTGCCATTCTCTATGAATGTAATATGGGATCTAGTCTGTCCCCACTTTCATACACGACACCCAGCAAATAGAATCATTACTATCCCATTCAGTTATTAGATTGTCCTTCATTCCAAGGAATATCTGAGTGGGAAAGTCAAGAAAATGTCAGGAAGTGTGAGGACAGGCAAAAATGGTCTTTAAACAGTCCACGAAAACAACATGCCCATATCAACATATGAACTGCTGGGTGGAGAAACGGTGGTGCCACCTATCTTATTGACTTAGCATCATGAAGAACCAACAGACAAATATGATTTCAAAGTGAAGATTGTTATGATACACAATATCTATCCCAAACCGTATACATGTGATCATAGACATAATGCATGATTTTTAATGCATGATTTTTTACTTAGTAAAGTGACAGGAATAATTATATCCCTCCTTTACGCACTGGTGATCTCCTTGATATGCTCAGAAATGCACATCGTCTATTAAGATAAAATTTATCACAATGCATTAAAATATCGCCATATTGCCCAGCCCTACTTAGAAGCCTGCAGCAGCACTCCAGCATCACTGCTGTGTCTGATCCACTCATACCAGCACAAAACACACTAACACATCACCACCACATCAGTTTAAACCTCGTATGCGTACCTGGGGTAATTCTGTAACCCAAGTCCCAATTTTTTTAAATAATAAATAAACTCCTATTAGGAGTTTGTTCCATGCCCTTTTTTATGCATGGCCCTCATCAATCAATAGCCACTTATTAAGTTATTGATTTATTGATTAATCATCTAGTTT
>JAVSBU010337505.1:0-10836 GCA_033118015.1 Loricariichthys derbyi | reverse complement strand
GTCTGCATGCATATAGTTCTTGAATTAGTGGAACAAAGTTTCACAATACAGCCTCCACACCATGGCCTATAACACTTACATTCAGACTTTCTTAGGCCCCTTTTACACATAGACGGTTTAATCGGCAGGTAGTACACAGACCTAGGTTCATCGAATAATGGTGTTGTAAACTGCGGCATTACAGGAAGTGAAAGGATGAAACGTCAATTAAAACGGTGTCACGCGCATTATCTGGACCACATAATGCGTGTGACGCCATTTTAATCTCCATTTCATCCTTTCACTTCGTGGTTTACACCACCGTTATTCGTGAACTTAGAACTTAGTCTGCCGATTAAACCGTCTATGTGTAAAAGGGGCCTAAGGGTCAAACTGTCGGTCACTCTGGTACTGGTACATTCTGATCTAATGGCTGCATGTACATAAGAAAAGGTGGTCTAATGAGTTGTAAATTACGCCAGCGCTGCCATTTGGCACCTTCTGGTAGAAAAAGGAGTAGTGAGAATATGCTGGTAGTCCCAGTGTTAATCACTCTATACTGTCTGCGTGACAGTAGCAGTTCAAAGAGAGGATGACCAGGGTGTGATGTGCCTTTTATAATGTTATGGGCTCTTTGAAATCAGCAGGAACTATGTAGGTCCTCTAGAGTGGGGAGAGGGCACTTAGTGATTTTCTTGGGAGTATTGACAACCCTGTGAAGCTCCTTTTTGTGTGTCACAGCACAGGTGTAAAAAAAAACACAACTGAGGTATTAGGTGAGAGCATTCTTTATGGTGGAGGTAGAAGGAAATTGTTTTATTGCACCTAAAGGGCCTTAGGTATAAGATTTCCCAAAAAAAATAACATCCCAAGAGACACCATTGAGAGCATTATAAGGAAGTTTAAAACATATGGAACAGCTGAAAACCTACTTGAAAAACGACAGTGTGAGTGCAAGACACCTACAATATGATTCGATGAAGAGACTGGAACAAGTGCTTCAGTAGCAACTATAAGATGTGCACCGAATAAACGATTACTCCATTGGGTATACATTTGTATAAGGCTACAAAGGTTTAGGAGACAATTCTATAGACTGATGAAACCAAACTGGAACTGTTTGGACATGTGGACCAGCAGTATGTCTGGAGTGTGAAAGGCCAGGCTTATGAACAGAATAATATCATCCCCACAGTTAAGCATGGAGGTGGGTCATTGGTGATGTGGGGCTGCTTTTCTCATGGATTCTCAGAAATATCAAGCTATTTTACAGAGGAATGTGATGCCATCTGTTGACAAATTAAACCTTGGCAATCATGGGACCTTCCAGCAAGACAATGATCTTAAACACAGCTCCAACTCAACCAAAGCTTGGTTGAAAAATAACATCCTTGAATGTCCTGGAGTGGCTTTCTCAGTCACCAGATCTAAACTCGACTAAAAATCTTTGGTGGGATTTAAAGAAGGCAGTTGCCGCACAGAAGCCATCCAACATCACTGAACTAGTGGTTTTTGCACGTGAAAAATGAAGAATGGGCCAAGATTCCAATTGAGAGGTGTAAGAAGCTTGATAGTAATTACAGAAAATGTTTGTTGGAAGTTACAAAAGCTAAGGGATGTTCCACACAGTATTAAAGCTGTGGGTTGAATAATAGTGCACATGTTCAGAGAGTTACATTTCTCATTTGAACTTCAAAGTTAAGTCAACTTCTGTTGTCAAAACAACTCACGTATGTATTAATAAATAATTCATAAATAATAAATAAATAGTTTGTTGTTTAATGAGTTTTTATGTCATTTATTGTCATTATCTTTCATCCACACCTCTATGTCTTTGGATTTAAGGGGGTTGAATATTTCTGATTGCAACTGTATATATTATGCAAAATATAATTTAAAAAGTGGCCAAATTGCTTCCATAATTTTAACATTATCATATAAGTGTTACCATTGATTATGCAATCCTAATTCCAATGAAGTTGGGACATTGTGTAAAACATAAATAAAAACAGAATATGATGATGTGCAAATCCTTTTCAACCCATATTCAATTGAATACACTACACAGACAAGATATGTAATGTTCAAATGGATAAACTTTATTGTTCTTTTGTAAATATTCGCTCATTTCAACCTTGATACCTGTAATACGTTCCAAAAATGTTGAGACAGTGGCACTTTAGGGTTAGTAATAAGGTTAAAAAAACTATACGATAATGTGATTTTAAAGAGGTGATGTCAGCAGGTGATTATGATCATGATTTGTACAAAAGCAGCATCCAAGAAAGGCTGAGACTTTGTAGAGCAGGAGAAGCAAATGGGAAAGGAAATGTTTGAGAAAATTATTGAATGTTTAAAAACAACATTCCTCAAAGAAAGATTGAAGGCATTTGCATATTTTTGTAATAACGTTTGCTGACTTGTTTTGTTTTGCATTGTCTTGTTCAAAAAGGCATGGATGTCCCTATTAAAGATCTCATCATTAATGCTTATGTTGCTCTAAAATCTCATTATGCTTTTCTGCATCAATGATGCCATCACATACAAATGACCTGTGATAAGGGAACTGACAAAACCCCAAACCATAAAAGCCCCTGTCATTTGGACTTGCTGCTAATACCAGTCTTGGTCTGGAGCAAATGGCGTCCATTTTTTCCAAAAACGATCTGGAATACTGATTCATCTGGCCACAATCCACATTTCCACTGTGTGATGGTCCATCCTAGATGCCTCTGAGCCCAGAGAAGTCAAGAGAGTGAATTGTGGGGCAGGCATAAAATTAGAAACGAGTGAATAGTTGCAAAAAACAATAAAGTTTATCTGTTTGAACATTACATATTTTTTCTTTTTAGTGTATTCAATATGGGTTGAAAAGGATTTGCAAATCATCATATTCTGTTTTTTTATGCTTTATACAACATTCCAACACATTGGAATTCGGGTTGTATAAATGTATTGTTTAAGAAAGTTAGTAAATATTATCTCTTAAATAGTAAAACCCTTAAAACTGCAAATATGAAATTATTAAATTATTACAATAAATATTTTTACAATTTAAAAAAGTAAACTAAAATGTTTTTGGTTTCTGTCAAGTAAAACTAATCTAAAACTCTCAATAATTAAATGACTAAAATATGACTAAAGCCTAAGACTTAAACTAAATCAAAATTAGCTGCCAAATTTAACACTGACTAGTTAAAAGGTAAGAAAACCAAATATTGATATGATTTCGAACAGGTGATGCCAACAGGTGATTGCTAGCATGATTTTGTATGAACGGAGTATTCTGAAAGGTTGAGACTTTGAGGAGCAAAAATGAGTAGAGGATCTCCATTTTGTCAATATATGTGTGAAAATATTATTGAATGTTTAAAAACAATGTTAATCAAAGAAAGATCGGAAAGGATTTGCATATTTCCTCCTCTATTGCCTAGTGCACAATATCATTGAAATGAAGTAATCTGGAGAAATTTCAATCCATAAATGCCAAAAATTTCCAAAAATTTCCAAAATCCATAGCTTTAGTGCACAAGCCTAAACTGAAGATTTGTGATCTTCAATCCATGCAATGACCCTGCATTAAGAACCATCATTCATTCATTCAATAGCTGATATAACCACGTAAGCAAAGGAGTACTTTTGAAAAAACTACAATATAGAATTGCATTCACAAATGCCACATAGTACTTTAATGTGCCAGAAGAGGTGTCAACTTATCAGGACTTAAATGCATCTGGGATAGACCACCACACAATGTAAATGTGTATTGTGATCAGACAAATCAGAAAAAAAAAAAATGTTTTGGACGCCAGACTGTCATCAGCAACAAGTTAAGAAGTCAATATTATTGTATGGGTTAGTGTGCTTTTGGCAAAAGTAATTTACACCTTTCTAATGGTAACATTAATGCAGAAAAGTACTTTGAGATTTTAGAGCAAATGTTGTCTTCAGGACGACCACTTTTCCATGATGTCCATGCATTATTCAAAAACACAATGCAAAGCAAGCCAAATCAGGAAAAGTTAGAATTGAAATATGGAAATACTCCACAAAGTATTAAAGCAGGGGTTGAATACAGGTGCCCATACACATGTTCAAAAAGGTACATTTCTCATTTGAACTTCAATGTCTTCCAATCTTTGTTTGAGGAACATTGTTTTTAAACATTTCAATAATTTTCTCACATTCATTGATAAACTGGAGAGCTCAGCCCACCTTTGCCTCTTCTTGGGTTCATAATGTTTGCAATTAAATAAAAGTGAATGTAAGGGACATTGCATTTTGTGTTTGTTTGTGTTTAATTAGCATTTAACATATTGTCAAAGCTTTTTTCTGGGGTTTGGGGTTGTAAATAAATAGGCTACATCAGGTATTAAACATTCATCTTAAAATGTATGAAAAGGTTTTCATTGTTTAATATAGTATTCTGTATTAATGACACCCCATGGCATGGTGGAACAGCAGGCAGTCATGATGGACTTGTCATGAAGAGCGATATAAAAATATGTTTACAAATGCACATATAAGATCTTGAGTAGCACTATAGCACTTGAGTAGCATTTTTACTTGCCGGTTTAAGAAAAACAAGAACAACATCACTTTCATGTCATAGGTTTATTATTTTGTAATTTTAATTCTTTCAACTTTATTTTACTTTTCTACTTTACCTTTTCAGTCACTTCACATCTGCAACCAGATATGACATTTCCATGTGGAGATCTTACTTCTCAAATCAACCAATAAATGCACACAAACAAAATACAGTTCTACAGAGCACTTCATTATAGTTCCTAACAGCTTGTAATTACACAGAAATCATATGGGAGCTGAGTACAGTGGGACTGAAGACACATATTGTGCACAGTATAATTTATACTCTATATATTTTTATGTATTATACTATATCTTTTTCGTGTTCCTAGTGAATATGGAGTACAAACTACTAATTCACAATTTTCATTTTTGCATATCAACTTAATCCAATTCTGGGGTGCAGTGGGCTACGACCTAACCAGCAGCACACAGCACAAGGCACGAACCACCCTCTGAACAGTCCACTGCAAAAATGAAACTATAGGTGTTTTTGGAGTGTTTGATTAAAATTGTCATATTAAAAGACAGTAACAGGAATAATGTAAGAAAACTGAGCAAATAAATTAAATATAAATGTTTTATATATACACATCAAAACTGGGGTTTTGAGTTTTTCTAATTAAATATATAACACACCTAACTGCAAAAAAACAAAAAAACAAAAACAAAACAAAAAAAAACAAAAAAAAACAGGTGAACATAAGTTGATGGTGTAGCCTGAACTTAATCTGATAGAGCAGAATACATCAAGTTCGTTAACACCGTGTAGTAAGTACACAGTGGAACTTGGAAGTTTGTAAACCTTTTATTATTTTCTAAATTTCTGTATAAATGTGATCTAAAAGATGATAAGATATGTCGCCAAGTCAACTTGGAGGTATTTTAGCTAATTTCTCCCTATAGAACATCTTCAAATCTGGAATGTTGGTGTATTTCCTCACATAAACTGCTCCCTTCACATCTTTCCTAAACAATTAAATTGCATTAAGGTCAGGGCTTTGACTTTGGCCAGGCCTTTGGTCATTACAAAACAATATCATTACAACAATTTGTGTGCTGGATGACATGGTAGCTCAGTGGGTAGCAGTGTCTGGGTCCTTTTCTGTATGAAGTTTGCATGTCCTCGCCATGTCTGTGTGGGTTTACTCTGGGTGCTCCGGCGTCCTCCCACAGTCAAAAGACATGCTGTCAGTTAATTTATTACGATTAAGTGGCCCGAATGAGTGTGTGTATATAAGTTAAGTGTGCAAGTGTCTGTGCCCATAGATGTATTGGTGCATGTCGTGCTCTATGCCACCGGCTACGTACCAGCTCTCCTGCAACCGTGTCCAGGATTAAGCAGATAAGAAAGCGAGTGAATAAATGAATGAATTAATGAATGAACTTGTGTGCTTAGGTGGGTCGATGTATGACCCACATTCTCTGATAATACCCCCACTACATTTTTACAGATGGGACCAAGTTATTAGGCTTGAATGCAGTGTTTTCCATTCTTCAGTGATAAAACTGCTTAAAGATTGTTTAGGATTCTCCTGGTGATGGACTCATGAACATTAACCTTAGCCAATGTGCGAGAGGCCTATAGTTGTTTAGAAGTTGCCCTGGGTTCCTTGTTGACCTTGCAATCTATTATACACTTTGCTCTTGGAGTGATCTTTGTAGTCCATTACTATGGAGGGTAACAGTAGTCTCGTATTTCCACAATTTCTACATGTGTGATTGTGTATTGGTGGTGTCCAGACTCTTTATATTTTGTAACCTTTCCAGCCTCATAAACCTCATAAACTCTTTGAGAAGTCCTCTGAAATGTCATTTGTTCATACCATAATACAATTCCACAAGAAGTGTGAAGATCTGACTCTGTTAGATTTCTGTTCTTTAAGTACAACAGGGCACCCACACATCTGACTGAGATTGACTGAATACATCTGACTCTTTTTTCCCTTCAAATGAACTTCTAATCAGAGTTTCACATTTTTCCCTCACATATGTATTATTGGGTCTTTTTTCACAATAAATTAGCAAGTATATTTTTTACTGTTTAAAAGGGCTTTTAAAAATTACTTGTAAGACTTGTGTGAAAATCATAATTACACCATATGTATGCAGAAATATAGAAAATTCTATAGGGTTCACAAATTTCCAAGCACCACTGTATTATTTAATAAATAGACATATTTATTTAAATCATAACTTGTCAATGCAACCAAAAATCTTAATTGGGTGGTGTTAGGGATTCTAAGTATTAATGCTAAATTTATCCACAAAACAATCGGTTAATTGAGAATTGATCAGTATTGTGTCTTCATCTCATCTTTCTGTAATCTTGTTCCAGACCACTGCATAATCATGGGTTAGAGTCAACATGCTGAGTGAGTACTTAGTAGGAATACTTTGACCAAAGACGAAGGCAAATGTGTTAAGAGCTGTGGCATCTTTGAAAACAGTTCTTTATGTCTGAGTGTACTTTGTCTGGAAGTGCAGAGTAGGACAAAGGTAGAGGCAAAATCATGCTCAAAAACAAGGTTGATGTCTACTTTCTGCAGTATGCACAATTAAGAGTCAACAGTGTCTCTAAATCCCTTAAACCACAATTTTCCTCTTTATGCAACTGATGAGATCTGTTTCTCTTCTGGATCAGCTTCT
Source organism: Loricariichthys derbyi (assembly GCA_033118015.1). Classification (NCBI taxonomy): domain Eukaryota; kingdom Metazoa; phylum Chordata; class Actinopteri; order Siluriformes; family Loricariidae; genus Loricariichthys; species Loricariichthys derbyi. Next base: position 3,618 of record JAVSBU010337505.1, on the reverse strand, counting down.
GCCTCTGCATCACCCATCAGAGGCTGCCTCTTTTTCAGTTCACGCTGGTACTTGGCCATGAGGGAGGCATAGATGCATCCATAGGCAGCAGCTGCAATCATCATAATACAAACAATGCCACACACAACTCCAGCAATCACAACGGTGCCAATTGCACGGCGTACGCTGACAGGGCGGTAGCGCTGCTTAGTGCAATCTGTCATTTCTGATTCACTCCGTACCACAGAACTCTCAGATGATGGAGCGGCTGTGGTGCGTGCACATGGCAGTGGACCAGCCTTTGTCACACTGGCCCCACTATTCTCCTCCTCCAGTAGAAGACAGTAATTGAACATCTCCATGGGAACGCTACGGATGTCTCTTCCTCGGAGATCTTTAGGGAGTGTACACTCCACAGCATCGACATAGCCTCCTGAAAAACATAGCAGGATAATGAGCAAGAGACAGAGACAGAAAAAGACTGCAGCCAGGAAAAAATAAGGGGAGATTTTACTCTAATTTACTTTCACTACTTTACTACAAACCCAGTAAAGCATAAAGAACCAAGTCCAAATGTCAACAATACACCTTAATGTGTGTGTGCGTGCATTCATGCACGTGTGTGTGTGTGCAAAACCACTGACCTGCATGTCCTGTGTAGCCTGCTAATGGAAAAACAGAAGCGGATACAAAATTGCTCTGAAAGCTAGCGCACTAATATCTGGTTGCATCATGTTTTGCTTTAGCTTACATATCTGCAACTAATAATCATGTGACCTCTTAACCTATGATATTCTCTTATAGGTATAGGGAAGATATTGGGAAGACATAAGAGAGAAAAGCCTAATCACATTGGCATACATGCACCACAAATGCACCACAGAGCGCACAAGTTATACATTTAGTGTAACGACACTTGTAGATATAGCTATATAAATTAACTTACTTTACACAGTCATTTTACCTTTACGCTATTTTTGCATTTTTTGTATTTATTTTAATTTACTTGCGCTTTTTTTACTTACGTTGTTATGTCTCCTACTCTTCTTTCTTTAACATGACTTATGGAGCATCTGTTAATAGTTAATGTTAATAGTTAAACATTAATAAAGTATTCTGATTCTCATACATCACTTACCTCTGTAAAGAAGCCACTCCATCCAGTGCTTAAATTCACGCAGATTGCAGTCACACTCCCATGGGTTGAAGCCTAGTTCGAGGTGCTGCAGGTTCCTAAGTGGCTCAAAAGCAGCCCTCTCCAGTGCTCGGAGCCTGTTCCCAGCCAATGAGAGCCATGTCAGACTATGCTGATGATCCAACAGACCTGGTGGCACGGCATCAAGGCCATTCAGTGACACATCAAACTGCTGCAGGCTCCCCAGGCCCTGCAGAAGGTCTTGGTCCAGTACAGTCAGGCTGTTGTTCCTCAAGCTAAGCTCAGTCAGGTTGGACAACTCAGCAAACGCATTTGTCGGCAGCTTGTCCAGGTAGTTGTTGGACAAGTCAAGTCTCTCCAGGGAGCTCAGGTTGGTAAAGGCTGCGGCTGGCAAGGAGGATAGGCGGTTGTTAGCTAAGAGAAGTGTCCGGGTGGTTGAAGGAAGCATCGAGATGGCAGGGAGGGTTATGAGGCCACGTCCACTACAGTCCACCTCGGTGGAACTACATATACACATGGATGGGCAGCCAGAAAATGACTGTAGGTGCAGAACCAGGAGAAAACACATGCAGAGTAGAGCTAAAATAAAGAGATGACAAAACAAAGTTAAGCGTGGTAGTAATTTTAGAGCATTTGACTCAGTATACATTCAAGCTGATACATCAGAGCCTGAGTAATTTATACATTCATACTGCATAAGACTAGAACATATCAAGATAGACTGGGGACCCATTTGTCCAGGGTGGCGTGGATTGAAATCTGTGATAAGATGTCAGTGGCTCTATAAGGGCAATTGCCAATTTAATTGGCAAAACTTTTATAAAACATTGGCTTCTTATTACTGGTGCAATGACACAAATATCCATATGATGTGTTAGTGTCTGCACTGGTGATACAAATATCAGTAAAATAAAAATGAGGTTTATAATGCTACAGTGTGGGGGACGAGGTGGAAAGGAGGACCCATGTGCAGATAGCTTCATGAATAAGGCTCTATTGGGCTCTATTGAATGTAAAATACGGAAACTAAGGAAATGAAAGCAAAGCAACACAGGCAAAGCCAAAACTGAAACTAAAAAAACCTAAACGTCTAACCCCTGAGGGCGGACGGGGCTAAGGTGTGCGGCGTTGACTAGGACACATCCAAGGTGAAGTGGACCCGGTTTTACAGCTGGCATGGCGATCCGGACAACCACAATGATGTGGTCCGATTTTACGGCTGTATGTACAGAACCAGCCAACCACTGGGATGAAGGGGAGGTCTGATCGAGGACCAGCAGGGTGCAGTGAGGGCACAAGTCCGAATTGATGCCACACCTGTGGCATTGGATGGTGCAAGGAGTACTGTGGGGGGTCAGGTGGCATAGAGGTACAGCTACCTGGCCCTACACTAGCAAACTACACCCTCGAATTACCTCAGACCTCCTGGACTTACTCCACCCTCCCTCTACAAAGGAAGGGTGGTACCTTTGTTCCTTACTATCTCTGGCATCATGAGCGAGATTGGTGCGTGTACCCACTGCGCATCCCACGGCTGTGCAGAATATGAGGGATACAATGCACCAGCTCGGGACGTGCCTATTGTGTAATGGTCGAAACGGCATGTCAACTAAAGTCCTGTCAAAAATGACCCACACCGGCAATGACCTGCAGTGAACCAGTATGGTTGCTGGGCCAACAGATGTAGAAATGTTCTTATCTTATCAAATGACCCATGAGGACTGGTTCGCGCAGCTCACATTTATAATCAGATCACAGCTGAACCCAATTTCATGGACTTGATAATCCACATCTGCCATCGCTAGTCGCGCAGGATGTGGATGCCTCGCTGGGTTCAGCTGTGAGGTAATCTCCATGCCAGGCTGCCGTGTTAGTTGGAATAAAACTGGCGTGGATCCTAATACATAAACATATAAAATAAACCTGGGACCTCCACATCTGGGACCTGCACTGGAGATCAAAATTAGAGAACAACATTCAATTTCCTAAATGTCAAGCTCATTGTGTAGTTCTATGTGATCTTTCATGGCAGCACCAAGCTTGCCTTCAGGCTAAAATCTGCCTTTAGTGATCTTACATGGCAAGATGCGGCATATGGGGGGTTCTCGGCATCGCTGGGAAGTTTTCGCTGACTTTTTAATGAAGTTTGGCGTGGGATTCGAGGTACAATCATGATACTCTGGAATGTATATGTCACCTGGCAAGGGTAATGGTAGGATAATTTGCATACTATTCTACACCCCCTTTTTATTTGCATTTTGTGGTTTATGTCATGGTTTTTGACCCACGATAACCCAGGCCAAAATACTGCTATGTGAGAATGGGGTATTATTATTATTATTATTATTATTATTATTATTATTATTATTATTATTATTATTATTATTATGGCGTATTATCATTCACTTGTTCCAGCCTTCATCAGGTCATCCTGTAGGTTCTTTCATTCACATAGGGTTTTTTCTTAGTTGTCCTGACTAAGT
>JAVSBU010337488.1:0-10836 GCA_033118015.1 Loricariichthys derbyi | reverse complement strand
AAATGTTACAGGTATTGCTTGATTTATTGCTATATATAGACATTGTTTGAGACATTGATTATATATAATATATATGAGACTTTTGAGACATTTATTATATATAATGTATGAGCCCTTCCGACGAAAAACCATATGTGTGACATTTTTTGTAAAAAACAAAACACTGTTTATGCATGCATGACATTGTTTAATGTCCTTTATTTAAAATTCGCCATCGCTACAACAGTTTGTCCATTAATTAGGGCTCTGATTTAAACTTTAAATTGTGCTCGCGCAGAAAAAGCATTTATCTCCGCTGGCAAAAATGAACGGACATGCACTGGTACAAGCACGGCTGATGAAAGTTGCTTAAATATAGGGAATAAAAGAAAGCTTAAAGGTCCCATGGAGTGATCTTATTGGGGTGTCAGTTATCGATTTGACTGAGTTAATTAAGTGTCACAGCAATAAAATCTCGCTTGAACTAGTCAATTTTATGGTATTTAGTGAAATAAAGTAGACCGCTCACCAAATTCTTGCTGATAAGCTAATGAGATCGGAAATTGGTCCGTGCATGACGTAGCCCTCAGTCTGCAGGCGATGGGTCAAATTTTCCATGCGAAATAGGTCACACTAAGATTTTTACCAATTTGTGTTCCCCATACGAGTTGAATCCTCTTTATCGACAACCAAAGCAGCGTTCTTATTTCCCCTGCGTCAATACAGTATGAACCTCTTGTCTACTGAGTGTGACGTCACGGTAATTTCAACGGAAACTCTATAACTCCAGGTAACGATTTTGAGCGTGTTTAACGACTTTTAACAATTAAACAAAAATGAATCGGCAAAATATTCAGCGGCATTCAACACTATTTACTCGACTCTATCCATTCAGCTTAAGTAGACATTAGCAGTAAATGGTACCTTTAAAATGAACACATGGAAATGAATACATGCAGAGACCCCTACATTAACAGAAAACATTAACATTAACAGAAAGAGCAAAGAAGAAACAGGAGAAATGGTTTTTCGTTGGAAGGGCTCATATATATTATATTACTATTATTATTATTATATTATTTTAATATTATATATAATTATATTACATTATATTACTATAACAAAAATGTATTAATATCACAAGGAAAATGTATTATATTAATATTAAAAGCCCTGAATTCATACAGTCTGGGCTAGGGGCAGGGCTAAATTTGCATATGTTAATTTCCCCCTTTGTGGCAATACCAAGCTTGGCGTGGGGCTAACGTGCGCCTTCGGGGTAACTCGTACTATATCATTGCTGTCGTCTGTTTTGTCATGACATGGCGTTACATGGCGATACGCGGCATATGGGGGGACTGTCGAGGTCTACCAAGGGCCTGTCGGCGTCTTTCGAGAGTTTTCGCTGACTTTTTAACGAAGCTTTGTGTGGGATTCGCTGCACAACCACGACACTCTCGAATGTATACGAGGCCTGGCGAGTTTTAATCGTGGGATAATTTGCATAATTTTGCTCTGTAGCCTTTTGTCATGATTTTCTATGTGGATGTCGAGGTTTTCTGACCCACAACAGCCACGACAAAATACTCCTATGTGTGAAAGTGGTATTAGCCTATTGCCATAAAGTGAGTTAGAATTTTATAATATATTCCTTTCAAGAATGTCCATATGTTGTTTAACACAGCTGTTAGTAGACAGTACTATAGGACAAAGCATGATATTGCATGTTGTGTAGCCAGTGTTCCTTGACACTCCATAGGGTCATAATTAGGGTTGACATGGAACGTATTTCACGGAGAGACAAGCTAAAATAACACAAATAAAGCTGGTAAATAAAAAAAAAAGCTTCTTATAGCCCTGAATTGAAACCCTGCCAAGTGTCTCTGTATACTGCTTTCAATAAGTCAGTTCAATCACAGGACTCTGGATTCACTGGGGAAAATTCTGAACAATGACGCACTTTACCTCGATGGTGCAATAACCAGAAGCACCACCAGACACAGACTTTATACCAATTTAATCTAGATTGAGCTATGGGGTATATTTTTTAATATGTGGTGTCTATAAGTAGGTGTATCTATTATATGTATTTAATGTCCTCAATGCTGCTAATATAAAACTCAAATACCCCTATGGGATCAACAAACTGTATCAGTCTCTTGCTGAGTGAGACTCTCGCCATGTTTGTCAGTCTATTTCTCTGTTCTATGTCTGTTCTGTGTCTGTCAGTCTCTATAGCTCTTTCTGTCTCTCTTTATGTGAATCTGTCTATGTCTTTCTCCTTCTGTCCTTCTCAAATTGTATTACTGGCATATAGAATACATTTAATTAAAATTACAAATATTATTAAAAACAATTTGAAATAAATACCTTAACATTTTGTCTCACAAAATTATCTAATGTAATATGCCAAGAATATTACATTAGATAATTTTGTCTCACAAAATTATCTAATGTAATATTCTTGGCATATCATCCAACCCAAGAACACAAAACTCTATTTACACAAATACATTCAGCCATCTAGCAGGAAATTCTAGAGCACTTTATGCTTCCTTCTGCTGATAAGCTTTATGGAGATGCTGATTTAATTTTCCATCAGAACTTGGCTCTTTCCCACACTGCCAAAGGTACCAAAAGCTGCTTCAATAACCATGGTGTTACTGTGCTTGATTGGCCAGCAAACTCCCCTGATCTGAACCCCAGAGAGAATCTAAGGTCTATTGTCACGAGGACGATGAGAGACACCAGAGCCAACAATGCAGGTGACCTGAAGGCGACTATCAAAGCAACATGAGCTTCCATTACACCTGAGCAGTTGCACAGGCAGATCACCTTCATGGCATTCTGCTTTGATGCAGTAATTCATGCAAAGCAAAAGGGGGCCCAACCAAGTATTGAGTGCATAGAATGAACCATTTTCAGAAGCCTGACATTTCTGTTTAAAATATCCTTTTTTATTGATCTATTGTAATATTATAATTTTCTGAGACACCGAATTTTGGGTTTTCATTATATGTAAAATTTCAAGAAATAAAGGCTTGAAATATTTTAATCTATATGTAACCAATCTATATAATATTTGGATTTCACTTTCTTAAATTAGTGACAAAAAAATTGTATGATATTCAAATGTTTTGAGATGTAACAGTTAGGCCACGCTTATTTTATTTGTTGGATTACGGATTTTTTACCTGAAAATTTAGGGCGGGACGAAGAAAAAAAAAAAAAAAACTCTTTTATATCTATTTATCTTTTTTTTTATCTGTAACAATTTTACATACAAATTTAAGTGGTAGGATGGTAAATAAAAAATCAATATTGACAAAGGGCTATTTGACTATGGGGTACTGGTATTGCTTTCACCAGATGACTTCAATCTATGAAAATATACTGTCCTTGTATACTGGTGTGAAAATACCCGGATGATGATTTATAAAATGAAATCCCTTCCTGCCTATCCAATGCAGGGATTGTATATTTGAATCTAGTCTTTTCAATTTTTACTTCCAAGGGAAGCTGTTTGATAATCTAGGGAAGCTGTTTTTTCTCACCGTGTTATGACATGCTTTTTAAATACAAATTAAATAAGTCTACTGGGACAATGATTTTATAATGCAATATCATTTAATATTTATTAATAAATATTACTTTATTCCAATATAAAACCATGCTGTCTCTATTCTTGGAGTCCATTTGGAATAAGTGGTGTAGTAAAATAACATGATTCTTTACTGGAAGCATGATTTGATAGATAAGATATCCTATCGAGATAAGCTACCCCTGTATTTATTAATAAATATTACTTTATTACAATATAAAACTATGATAGCGTATTTACAGAGAACGTGTCTACATGCAGCACTCAGTTATAGCTATTTCAACATTATGCATTAAATCACTTGTGTATGAAAATGTTTACATGCCTACAGAGCAACAGGCACAACACATTCCAATTCTAAACAAGGTAAATAGTGTTTAACCTAAAGAAAGATATAGCTCACTGCGAACTCTCAGCGAAGGATTTATGGGTGTGGAAACAAAGCGCCAAACTGTTCGCCTGCACAGATCCGTAGAACACCGACTCATTTTCCTCAGCCATTTGAGCCTTTTTTTCCAGCTTGTTTTCCATGAAATTCAGCAAGAACAGCGTAGACTGCGCCATTTTTACAGCTTTGGCGTTTATGTTAATGCATTTGGAGGTGTGGTCCCTCAGCTCAAAATATGATTGGCTAAATTGGTTTTGATTGGCAACCTGTCACGAGTGTCATGGTAACGAGATGAATAAGGCGGGAATCGGGCATTTCACGTCAGCACAGCTGATTATACTGGACGAAATTGGTAAGGTGCTAAATGTAAGTGCCAAGCTATTGCGCATTTTCACAACTTGGGGACACAGTTATTTTTTTCTAGTGGTGCAAAAGCTATTTTCAAGCCCTGTGATATTGCACTAGAAAGGCACATATTATGCTACTGGCAGGAAAAAAAAACACAAGTGAAAAAGTACAGGTCATAACTTTTTTTTTTTTTTTTTTTCAATTTTGCATTTTTGATGGTCGGCGATTCCGTAATCCAACAAATAAAATAATCGTGACCTTATTATTTTAATACAAATCATTGTCAATTTGCCCCTTTACTTCGATGTAATTCCCGTCTTAAGGGAGGGCCCAGTGTTTCCTATCACGAGTAAAATTTTAAAGATTTTAGTTATTAACATAAAAATGCAGATATTTTGTAGTTTGTTTCTACACCATGTAGATATGATAACTGTTTATATTTGAAAGAATGCTATGCCCTGATCTATTGGGAAATTCGAGGAATGGGGACAGCCCGACATGATTGACATGGTGGGCAGAGCTGTCAGCACTCAGACTGTGACTACAAACCATAATATGGATAACATGTTGGAGAAGCTGTCTGCTTTGCAAAGCCAATTGGATCGATCTGGAGACCAGAATGGATTAAGAGAGTAATCATGCAAATTTGGAATGCGACTGCTCGCCACAGACCCAACAATCCTGGTTTAATCTGAATCAGCACTGGCTTAGGCCCTTGCTGGAATAACAATTCCTCCAGAAGATCATTGTGGCGAGACACTCTTGTATCCCTTCCCCGATTCCCCAAACACCTTCTGATTGTTGACTCTGCAACCTGATCAAGGTGGTCTCCATGGCAATTTGCTGTTATCCCTATGACATCCTGCGGACTGAAGCACCTGACTAGGAGTTTCTTAAGTCACAGGGTCTGCATTAGTGTAATGCAAGCCTCCAGGGCTGACTAGGATACCAGACGAAGCAACATTGCAGGTCTCCGTACCCCTTCCCACGCATTCGCTGCTTACATATTTAGGAGCTAGTGCTAAGACTCATTGCTATTTCTTTTTTTCTGCAGGTTTCTACAAACAGCCTTTTGCCTTTTGCTGCATTTATGAAGTGCTATTGTAAAGATTCATATACAAGTCTGCCTCGCTACAGAGATGCCATTTACCAAGCTCTTGAGGTAAAAAGTAATGCAAAGCCTGATAATTCTGTTTCAGTTTGGTACAACACATCATGGTGAAATTCTTTGTGTGTAGCTGGCAGCTAAACGTTGCTCGAAGACATTTACATCCACAGAGAACAAAGAAGAGTATGTCAGTGCCATGATCGTCTGGGCTTTTGACGGCTTTAAACCCACAGGCCCTGAAGGCTTTGCACCTGCAGATCCTGGTAAAAGATTTTATAATATTTCAAGAATTACTTGTCACTACACTACTATGATTACTGAGATAAATTGTTTGAATCTATGAGGGACCAAACTAAGAGCCGCACGGTGGTGCGACCTCACAGCTCACACCTCACAGCTCCCAGACTCCCAGCTAGATAAGGACCCAGGGCTCCACCTGTGTGGAGTTTGCATGTCTTCCCTGTGTCTGTGTTGGTTTTCTCTGGGTACTCTGGTTTCCTGCCACATTCCAAAGACATGTATGTTATGTTAATTGTTGTTTCCAAAGTGCCGTGAGTGTGTATGAGTGTGAGTGAGTGGATATGCCCTATGATTCATTAGTGCCCTCTCTAGGGTTGTTCCTGCCTTGTGCCCTATGCTGTGAGTTTGGCACCGGCTTTCCTGTGACCCTGACTAGGATAAACTGGATATGAAAATGAATGAATAAATGAATGGACAATACTGAATGGCATTTAAGAAGTATGTAATCTACAGTGGTGCAGAAATTTTCTATATTTCTGCATAAATATCACCTAAAACATCATCAGATTTTCACACAAGTCTTAAAATTAGATAAAGAGAACCTAATTAAATAAATGATACAAATATATTGTACTTGGTCATTTATTTATTAAGGAAAATGATCCAATATTACATATTAGTGAGTGGCAAAAGTATGTGAACCTCTAAGATTAGCGGATAATTTGCAAGTGAAATTAGTCAGGTGTTTTCAATCAATGGGATGACAATCAGGTCACAATGACCCTAAGCACACACATTGTTCTACCAAAGAATGGTTAAACAAGAATAAAGTTAATGTTTTAGGATGGCCAAGTCAAAGTCCTGACCTTAATCCATTTGAAATGTTGTGGAAGGATCTAAAGCAAGCAGTCAATGTGAGGGAACAGACCAACATCCCAGAGTTGAAGCTGTTCTGTATGAAGGACTGGGCTAAAATTCCTCCAAGCCGTTGACTAATCAACAGTTACCGGAAACATTTAGTTGCAGTTATTGCTGGGGGGCTCACACCACATACTGAAAGCTCAATAAATACATGACCAAGTACAATATTTTTGTCTCATGTGTTTATCTAGGCTCTCTTGACGTACTTTTAGGACTTGTCTGAAAATCTTATTTTTTTAGGTCATATTTATGCAGAAATCCAGAAAATTCTAAAGCTTTCACAAACTTTCAAACACCACTGTACATTATAACATTATGCTTATTAAATGCTAAATACAGAGTTTTCACTCCACAGCCACCCCTGTTTCACCGCAAAAGGCAGAGTCTTCAGACTCCTCTGCATCTGATTATCAACCACCCGCCAAAAAAAAATTTGTTCAGAGGCGCAGATCTCGTATAACTCAGGAGTACACAAGAGGTAAATGGTATTGCCTGGTCATTTTCTTGCATAGTCACTGCAGAGACAAACTGCAGTAGGTTTGTAACTCCTTGTGTATACCTTTACCTCCTCATTCTAGATCAAATGGTGATTCAAGTGAGAGTAAAAGGGAAAAACATTGAAGGTGTGTGTTTAAGTCTGCAATTTTTTTGTTTGTTTTTGTTATGTTCAGTTTGCTTGTTAGCTTGAATATTTGTGTTATTTTCTCTAGATTTTTGCCTTTCATGTGGAACAGACAACACTGAGATTTTCCATCCACTTTTTGAAGGGAGTCTTTGTTTAAAATGCAAGGTAAAGTTATCTGATTTATACTGATGAGATGGTTTTGTGATGCAGCTTTGAATACACACAAAGCTACTAATTAATTTAAGCATATATTTGTGCTTTGTCTGATGTAGGAGAACTTCGCTGAGACTCTTTATAGATATGATGATGATGGATATCAGTCTTACTGCACTATTTGTTGTGCTGGATTGGAGGTCATTCTGTGTGGAAATGCCAGTTGCTGCAGGTTAGAAACAAACACGCCTTCCATATTTTAAACCCTTGTCAAAAAAGAACAATAATGTTTACGTGAGGACCCTAAAAATGAATCTAAGATCAACATTGTGGATGAGTTTAAACTAGTGGGGCTCAATTTGCAAGTTATTGTAAGGAAGTAGTTTATATGCAATTCAACCCAACTTTAGGTATTATGAGATATAAACATCATACTGTAACAGAACAGCTGGATAAATTGCCGTTAGAGAGAATAAAATAATAGACGACACACTCCACTGAGTACTGGAATATGATAAATATTTGGCTCAAAAAATAAACATATGTCTTTCTTTAAAAAAAAAAAAAAACATGTATTTTTAAAAATAATTTTACACATTATAATCAGGTCATGGAGACCCACATACATTTTATTTTGGACCAGAATTCCCATATACTAACAACTGACTAACAACAGAACAGGACAACGACATAAGAGAAGGGATATTAATTAACAAACCAAAATAGACAAGGTAACCTATTTGTGTAAGAAACAGAGCCAGGGAGCGCAGCGAGGAGCTTGGAGCTAGGGAAATACCGGACCAAGAGCTACGAAACTTGGAGCTTGGAGCTACGGAGCCATCTGCCATCTGAGATCGATGTCGATACAGGAGCTGCCTTCCAACCTGGAAGACATCTAGACCTTTAGAATCCACTGGATTAACAGAACAGACAGAATGAATCAAAGTGAACAATCAGAAAGTCCCAGAATCTGTAACTAGCCAACGCTGTCCCTAAATATGGTTGAGGCCTATAGACGCAAAGTGAGAAGAGCTGGGAGATATATTTAACAGCAAGCAAGCCAGCAGAGGGGAGAAAAGGTGCAAAAAACCTCCCAGCACACACACACACACACACACACACACACACACACACACACACACACACGGAAAAAATGGAACAAGACATAACGATGCAATAATATATTTTTATTATTTACCAATGCCATATGTCATTTCTTTTAGTTTTTTGGCATTTTTAGTCATCCGTGCTTGTTTGCAAAATGGCTTCAAACTATCCGTCAGCATATTTCTGATAAAAGAATCTGAGACGTGTAAGATTGAGACTGCATGTACTGAGTATTTATGGTGGGGGACAGAAGTCTGAGATGTGAAAAAAGCTTTTATTTTCTCAAACTGAATACAATGTTCGCACTTCAATTCATGAAGCCTCAAATCAAAAGTTGGGACAGTATGGAACAAAAATAAAACTTTGACTTTTAATTTACTGCAGACATTATAAACCCAAAACAGTTCACATTTTGTTTGGTCAGCTCCATTTCATTTGTTAATAAACATTGATTCCTGCATTTCAGGCCTGTAACACATTCCAAATAAAGTTGGGATGGGGCAGGATAGAGCTAGAAATGAAGTAAAAAATAAACAATTATTTAACCTTAAAGAATCATTAGAAGTTATTTGAATATTTCTCCTGCTACAGTGCATTCTATTATTAAACAAACAATCTGGAGGAATTTCAGTCTGTAAAGAGCAAGGACACAAGTCGAAACTGAAGACCTGTGATCTTGCATCCCTCAGATGGCACTGCATCAAGAACTCTCATTTATGAATAGCTGTTATAACCATATGGGCAAGGGTTACTTTGGCAAACCTTTGTCAAGCACTACAATACGGAGTTCATTCACAAACACTACTCAAATCTTTACTGTGCAAAAAAAACCCTAATGTTAACTTTTTCCAGAAGTGGTATCTTGGATGGACCATTACACATTGGAAATGTGTATTTTGGGGAGACAAATCATTGTTCCAGATCTATTTTGTTTGCTCTGGACCAATGGAGAAATTAACCATCCTGAACGTTATCAGCAACCAGTCCTAAAAGCCTGGGTCTGTCATGGTATGGGATTTTATCAGTGCCCTTATAAAGGTGATTTGCACTTCTGTGGTGGCAGCATTAATGCAGTTAATTGAGATTTTAGAGCAAAATAAGCTTTTGTTTTTCAATCAACAATGCAAAACCACATACTGTACAAATGTTACAAAGTGTAACTGTAATGTACTGGTCTGTCTGAAGTCCTGACCTGTCCCCAGTAGACAATGTGTGGAGACTTTTGAAAAATTGTGACCACGACTTCTTACTGTTGCACACAATGTCATGATGGTGACAAGTGCAGGGAGGACCCAAGTGCAGAGCGAGGGTAGGAGGAATGATGGGCAGCATGGACAGTGAGAGGGCTATACTTGCCTGATGATGAGTACCCCAGAGGAGAGTCCCTACTCCTACCAGTTTCCCTCTACAATGGGATTAACCATTAATGGTTGCCCCTAAAACTTGGCATGACAGGCCACCAGGAGGCGAATGGACAGGAAGGTGGTGCAAGAGCTGACCATCCCTGAGATGGGTTACCACTGACCCTCTATAAAGGTCCAGTGTGACCTACTGACCCTGGGGAGACTCTTGCTGCACTGGCATGGCTGGCCACTCCCTGGAGGCTTAGTGCTGGGTTGGACGTCAGCCACCACTTCAGCTCCTCAAAGGACTCCTGAGCCTGGCTGGTCCAGTGGAACTCCCTGGGGTCTTCCAAGTGAGGGCAGTGAGAGAGCCGCTACACCGCTAAAATTGTGGATGAACCGCCGGAAGATGTTCGCAAACCCCAGGAATTGCTGAACCTGCCAGAGGGACATGGGCTGGGGCCAGCTGGAGACAGCCTCGGTTTTGGCCAGGTCCATCTGGATGAACCCCCAGGCGACAATGAACCCCAAGAAGGAGACAGAGGGAGTGTGGAACTGGCTCTTCTCCAGCTTGATGAACAGGCAGTGCTCCAGCAGCAGGTGAAGCATGTGCCTGATGTACCTCACATGCTCTTCTGTAGAGATCAGCATGTTGTCGAAGTAGTCGTAGATGTAAATACAAAATGTCATTTATAAGACATTGGAAGATCGCTGGCGCATTCATGAGACCAAAGGCCATCGCCAGGTATTCATAATGCCCAGTGGGTGTTAAAAAGGCAATCTTTGCCAGATGCGCACCAGGTTGTAGGCACAGTGTAGGTCTAAAGGTGCTGTCACAGTGCCGAAAAGTATGCATTGCTGCCGACTTGCGGACAAAAATGTGGATTTTCTGCAGTCATCCGTCGTAGACGTCCCCCCAAAAACTTAAGAATGCGTAACGTCAGCGTTTCGTTTGAGTTGTGCATGCGTTGGGACCAAAACGTGAGTTTTGCGCGCGTCCTGAGAGTGCGGTGCGCCTGTATA
>JAVSBU010337478.1:0-10836 GCA_033118015.1 Loricariichthys derbyi | reverse complement strand
ACTCACACACACACACACACACACACTCACACACACACACACACACACACACACACACACACACACACACACACACACATATATATATTTACACACACACTGTATGTATAACTGCTTTTGTAGCTCTCCAAAAACGAAAGTAGGAGAAGGAAACAAATAAAGTTTTGCACTATATTAGGTTTGATCCCAGAAATGCAGTTAAACAATAAAATCAAGTCCAAAATTGACAGAGCATGTTCTAATTTCTGCGTTGTTTAGATGTGTTGAACTGAAGCTGACCAATCAGAGCACTGTTGCCGGGCAGAACAGCTCATCCTGTTAATATCAGAGCACAAGAGCTTATAAATCAAGCTATGTAAAAATGTGAAGGTCAAAAACACCTCTATGGAACCATTTTCTTGTTTAACGAAGTGCATCCTAGCCAAAAAAAACATGAACTATAACCTCCCTAATGAAGCTTCCCTAATCTTGGCTTTTTATTTTTCTTTCTTTCTTTATTTTTAATGTGATGATGTGAGAAAGACAAAACACCAAATGCCTCCAAAACCCTCATGGAACCTAAACCTCGACCTTTACCTGCAAACATTAATATCAGTGGGAGAAAATGAATGCGTACTTACTTTAGCCTCCCCAATCTGTTCCTTCTGAAACTTCTCCAGAGGAGCGATGAGCACGTCGTTGGCATTCTGGATCTGGAAGCAATCGTAAATGTCACGTTTAATGTTGAACTCTAAATCCGGAGCTCATGCTAATATTTAATCGCAGGCTTTTCTTACACTTTGCTTAATCAGTGCTCTTCCAGTTCGAATCCTGCAGCAGACAGTGCGTTTCTCTCGACTGGCTAGTAAAACGCAGACGGCGGGAAGTAATATAGAATTCATGAAATTGAACGATAAAAAGAAACGACAAAAAAAGGCCCCCGGTTTTATTCGATCTCACAAAGCATTGGGGGTCTTAAAAGATGGGAAATTACGACGCCCACGAAGCACACGTAGCATTTTACACCAGAATACTGCCAGTTATTTCCTTTATGAAATATGACTGCATGAATCCAGTTTGTTGTGCGTTTCCTCACAGCATTTCATCATGAGGTCACAATTTTTGGGAATCATTTTCTCTGTGGGTGAAATAAAGCTTCTGGGATTGCAACCAGAAGTTCCTAAGGATGACTAGGACTGTCTTTTGGTATCACAATGCAGTCGATGCAATTTGTTTGTATGGCCCTGTAGAATCCCTGTATCTGTAAAAAAATCAACTTAAGACACCACCTTCAAGCCAACAGATTATTTGAAAGTCTTTCTAGTCGAAATTTTCCCAATTCTTTTCAAGTTTTCTGAGCTCGAATGGGACGTTAGAGCACCCAGAGCTTTTTGGTAACAAAAAAAGCTACTCATGCTAGAACACTGCAGTTCTTCATTTAGAAAGCACACCACAGAACCAAAATATAAGCGTAAGTAAACACCACGCATGCAACCATGAGGGAATGAGTCCACTTGAAGAAACACTGATTTTCAGAACAGGCAATGCAGCACCACCTTCTAACCACTAAGCAGAGCAAAACGTTTCCACTTCACGTATCCTCTTCAACAGCTTAAAAACAGAATGCAAAGAAAATCAATATTCATGAAAATAAACTAACTGCAATAATACATAAACACAACATCAATGTACAGCACAAATAATATTTTTGGCAAGAAAATTGAGGCACGATAAGGAGCAATCACACTTTGGAACCGCACTTTGGAGGTCAAACATGCTCTGGCATGGTAAAGATTGCCTAGAGTAAGCCCTAATACTGGGAAACTATTTAAGCTTTATTTATTCAAATTTTACTTAAATACACAAAAGGAGACCCTTATTTACAAAGTAACCGAGCTGAAGCGATTTGTTAATACCAATAACAAAAAAGGGATAAATAGGTAAATTAGAAATTGAGTAAACAAATGAGGATTATAAAATAAAATACATTGAAGTAAAAAAAAATAATTTAATCTAATAAAATAAAAAATAAATAGTGAATTAAAATGGGATAGAATATATTGAAATAAAAAACAATATAAAAATGTATTGAAGATAAATAAATAAATAAATAATTAATCCTTTTAAACTAAATTAAAAGGAGAAGTGCAGATTAGGGTTCAGCAATATGGCGATATTTTTATCGTATCGTAATAAATTGTTGTACGCTTTTCTCAGCATGCGAGTTTTGTTATGAAGAGTGTCATTATTTTTGTTTACCTGAATGAGGTGAAGCACATTTTAAAGTCACTTTCCTAAAAATGGGATAATATTCAAACATTAGATTTTCAGAATCTGTAGCCACTGATGTATTTTCAGTGATCACATGTATCATAATAAATATCGCATATCGTCTTGAAATATCGTGATATTATTACCTCATCACCGACCCCATCATCTTTCCCACCCACTGTATCACGATTAAATACGTTTTTACACATTAGGCAGCAAAACAACCCTGTTTAATCCTAATTCCCTTATTTCTGGTCATTCACATTCAGGAGGACGAGCAGTAAAAGCACTGCAGGAAGAGAGCGCCTTGCAAACTTTAAACGAGTTAGCTGTGAAAATCCAACTTCTCTTCCAAGATCCATGATTTTTAGCCTGCAGCACTCCCTTAGTGGCGTCCGGTTCCTCCCACCACCACTTTTCACACTATCTCAGCCTGAGCAGGCCTCACAGGGGACACGCTATCGCCCTGATACTTTATTAGAAAGCCGCCCAGCAGCTCTCGCTAAAGATTTGTGTGACTGATGGAAATATGTCGGTCCACGGTAAGGGATGATCGGAGCTGCTCTTCAAAAAAACACTAATAACACCCCACAAAGTTCATAAGGTTTACCTCAGACCTGAAAAAATGACATTTTGGGAAGATTTCAGATATTCTGGAGACATAAATTTCTTACCCAAAGGTCTGGTCGCTTATAGCTTAACGATTTTTGGACAATTCATTACAAAATAAGCAAAAATCTCAACTGTTTTTTGATTCTGTACTAGCTGTACCATCAGTCTTGTGTCAGCATAATTGTAACTGGGGTTGTTGTTGCAAATTTAAATAGTAAAAAAAAAACAAAAAAAAAAAACAACACTTTACTGGATCATAGTCCAATCAAAATAAACCACACATCAGCCAAAAATCATCTGTTATAGTGCAAAATATCACTATACCCTCAAACTCTATAATCTACGGCCAAAAGTGTGGAGATACCCCTCATACAGGTTCACTTTCTCAACCTTTTGCCCTGATCTCCTAAAAAAATCCATAACTGTGTATGATCACGTCAATATGGACCAAAATCTCTGAGGAATGTTGGGTTCGATACATGGATTTGTCGCTACATAATCTTTTCCATTGATCTTCATTCCAGTCTTTGTTTGTTTTAGCATATCTTGGTCTTTTCACCTTGTTCCCTTCCAAAAATGACTGATTGGCTGTTATTATTATTATTATTTATTTATTCAGAAGAGTAAGTATAGAGGTGCATTTCCTGCAGAAAATGCGAGTGTGATTGCCACGATGCAAGTGCCAGGTCAGGGTGCTCCTCGGTCCATGCCTGCTGATTTTCGTTTTCCTACCTCACAAACTGACAGAGTTGCGGTCATCTGAATTTGGCCGTAACGTTAAGTCAATGGGAAATTTTTCTCACGTTTTCACGCATAGCAAATGCGACATGTGATTCCTTATCTGTATACAAGCAACCGTCTCCCGAGAATTCTGCACGTTTCAGTGTTTGTCCCGTGTCAATATCTCAAAAACTGCGGGTGAAATTGAGCGTCCAAAAATGGCTAAATAACATTGTGCTCAATGGGTTTCCTATGGCCGGAAATTGTGGGCTTGGTAAAAAGTGACCGGAGTGCCTGATCACGCCGCGACTTCAAGCACCAGGTCAGGGTGCCCCACGGTCCATGCATGCCGAATTTGATGTTTCTAGCTCAAAAACTGTCAGAGTTACGGCCGTCCGAAGTTGGCCGTAATGTTAAGTCAATGGTAAAATTCTCACGTTTTCGTGTGTACCATGCGAATGCGACGTGCGATTTCTTATTTGTATACAAGCAGTCGTCTCCTGAGAATTCTGCACGTTTTGATGTTTGTCCCGTGTCGATATCTCGAAAACTGCGGGCGAAATAGCGCGCCAAAAAACGGCTGAATAATAAGAAGATAGGCAATCACACTAATAATGCATGACCAAACTTCTTAATTTTTTTTTTTGTTTAATATCTGATTCTTTCATTTTCTGTAATAAATCTGACCTGATTTTCTTTTAATACTCCAATACTGGCTCTGTGATAATAAAGAGACTGTGAAATAATTCCATACAGTCATTATACCTTTGCAAGAACAACAGTATACCTAACCTAACAGAGGCCTAAGACTTTTGCACATCACTGTGTATATATATATGGCCTTCTCACCATTTAACTAGAACCAACACTGAAGCTTTATGGCCTAATGACATATTACAAAGAATAATCCACGCAATTATAATGACTGATGAATACAGCTTAATAGAAAGTGTCACATTGTGCTAAAAGCACCTCGGAACAGGAAGCAATAACTAGAAGATGGGACAGTTTTCGGGTGTCTCTTCAGTCTACGGACGAGGCCAGGTATGAAAACGCGAAAGCTAATTTATCAGAGGTGGCGGCGTGGACATATTTCATTACAAGCAATCTCAGGATGGCTGATTTCACAAGCTGTAACTTCTCTTTGCCGAGCCTCTGAATGTCAGCCTTGTCGCTCTCATACACTGCGACAGATTTAAATCAACCGGGATCAGCCTGAAAGGTTCGCACTGTATTTCTCTCACTAACTTTTGAAAGTGATAGGGTTTTTTCGGGGGCACCCAACCAAAAAGATTCCTTCTATATGAAAAAGGATGCCAGCCAGCTATCATTATCAAGCTGGGAGGAATTTTTCCTCTGTAGAATTTGCACCTTAACCCCTTAAGTGCTTGTTGCTACTTTTATACTGGCACATCATCTGCATATAATTTGGGATATTTTTCAGGAAACGTGTATGAGAACCCCTTTGGCATTTCCAAGATTTGCTTGTAACATGGTTTGTTTGAATGTTAAAGACAGCATTCGTTTTTTCCAGCAGCATTTTCATGCGACCTGCTGCACTTTTAGGTCACTTCACAGAATCAGAGTCGATTCTGGTTGTTGCAAATCACAGATCTATTTAAACAAAGTTAATTTTGTGCTGAGTCACGTGACTTTTCTGGTTTAGAAAGTGGTTAATAAACTTACTGATATCTCAAAAATAACAGAACAAAGTTCTCACATCATTATGTTAAAAAAATTAGTTTCCTTTGCATATTTAAGGTGGTAGTAACTTCAGGCTCCTGCAGGTGGTGCTGAACAAGGATGAACGGGCTATAAATAAATGCGAGGTTTGTGCCATGATCAATAGATTGAGAAGAGGTGGTACAGTGCAGAAAATGTCTCATTTGATGTGTGAAAAAGGGTCACAAAGCAGATTGGCAAATGACTGGCAAAAAATGAGTGATTGCATTCGGCCATAGTGTGAAGTAAGTAGCTGAATTTACTCGATTACAGTGGGTGAAAAGATCGATAATATGGTCTGTTCCTGACTGGACTTTGTGTTAGCTTGTCAGATGAATCTGCTTTCTGCCTGTATATGAATGATGCTGGGTGTCCTCTTCATCGAAGATCTCAAGAAGCCTTCAATGAGGACTGCGTGCAAGATGGGGTTAAAACGGAGGAGGTTGTGATGCTCCAGAGGTTTTAATTAAGCAGAAAGAAGTCCTTTGGCTGACGTGATAGGACACTTGAAGCTCAATGTCTACACTGAGCTGATGGAAAATGAAGTGTGCAAAAACCATAGGGGTCTGAACGCTTTATTCATTATTGTTTTTCAAAGACTTTTCCTCACAGCTGTAAAGACAGGCAGAAAGAGTAAATATATTTACAGAAAAGCAAACCAAGAGTCTGTTGCCTTTGACAGAAAATGCCTGGGTAAAGACCTGCAGTAGGATGCAATTGTCCAATTTTCCTGCAGAAAAATACTGCTTTTGTTAGAAAGGCTGTCACAGAGAAGTTGATTCGGGCAATTTTAAAAAATGGTGTGTGGTTTACACTGCTTTTATGGAGTGCTTTCTGTCTTCTTTTAACCATAACAACAAATACCAACCATGTTTAACATTTAACATGACCTATAACTGGAATGAACTACTAATAGGGTCACTCTACTCAATATAACCAAAAATGTTTGGACACGTACCTAGAACCATGGTTATTTGCTATAAATCAGATTCGCCCTTTTGGGAAGGCTTTATAATATATTTAGGAAAATGACACTTGGAATTCCAATGAAAATCTCAAGGGTGCTTGATGGAGTTAAGGTCAGGTCCAGGGGCATTGCTAGACCTAAATATTTACTGGGGCACAGGACCCCCTGAGCTTTTTAAGTCTAACAGGACTGTTTTTGGTGGAATATACAGAGGCTTTATTGGTGAGTCCTATCAGTGCCGTTTGTTGCATGATGTGCACAATAGGCTATTTAAATTCAACATTTATAAAATTCTTACAAAAACAGGTTGATAATCTAGTTGGTTAACTAATGTTACCCTATTTATTTTGTTTAACTGAACTATTACCTGTAGGGAACTCCTCTTTCCTTTCTGATTCCCTCTCCTTCGTTCTCAAAAAGAACTTTCTTATATCCATCTACAGAAGAGCCAGACGGTAATATATAATTATATATCACACATAGAACTAGTTTTAATCATTTATCCATTTATTAACCTACCATTACACTCGTATTATAAAGGCATAAAAATCAGCGTTCATGTTTGCTGAGTAAGTGCGTGAAATTTGAATTCTCTGGCACATGCATGTGTGTGTTGCTTTGGTTACTATGGCTGATAAACGTCGGGCTTTCTGTTGAAAGAGTCAAGTCAAATTTATTTATATAGCACAATTCCTATATAACAGAAGATTCTATTTTCTGTTTGCTAGCTGTCCTAGTTTTAATTCAGAATACAGTGTGAATTACAGTAGACCCCCACCTACACTATCGTGAATTCACCCATTCGCGGATTTTTCTCTGGAATGTATCTACTTGTTATTCACTGAAAAATCCACACATTTGCATTTTGTTCTGTAGAACATATGTACAGTGGTACCTTGAGATAAGAGTTTAATTTGTTCTGTAACCAAGCTCGTAAGTCAGTCAACTCTTAGATCAAACAAATTTCTCCCATTTAAAATAACTAAAATAGATTTAATCTGTTCCAGCCCTGTGAAAAATCCCCAAACCATCCTAAGTTATGAAATACGGGTTTAATTAAGAAACACACGTGTATACTTTACCAATGCATAACAAAATATATGGAATAAAAGAAAAAGTGTTCTTTATTACGGTATTCTTACCTTGGAGACAAACGAGTTCAGCTAACGGAGGTTAAAGGCAGAGGTATTACAGTCACTGTAGACACGTGAACTAAAACTGCACTTACTTTACTTAAAATGAAACCACAAAAACTTTTGATGGCCCTCCCTCATTATTTCAGAGTTTCCACGAGCCATTTCAAATGCAAAAATGCATGTTCAAATCAAAGTTCAGGTTTACTTCAATACAATACTGTACTCGAATGCTGTTGGCTGGCATTCGGATGGTGGGCTCTCATTAGCTGATAGATAACGCAGTATAAAAGCACAGTCATGAATGTTTGGATTTAACAATCAAATGGGGATTTATAAGCACTTATTTTTGGGAGGGGACGACAAGTAATTGCGAATTTTCACTATTTGCGGAAGGTTCTGGTACCTAACCCCGCAATTATGAGGGGTTTACTGAAATGCTTTGGAAAAATAAGAGGTAACTGAATTGTTTTTTTTTTTTTATACTGGGGCACAGCAGATTCACACTGGGGCACATGCCCCAGTAAAAGTGCTCTAACGACGCCCACAGTCAGGTCTATGTGCAAACAGGCTTTACAGGCTTTGGAAATCATTCAACATGTCATGCTGAGGGTCATTGTCATGTTTAGTATTGCATCACTATAGTTTTGTCTAAGGAGATTATAAGCTGTGAGGCGTAAATATATTTACACAAAAGCAAACAAAGAGTCTGTTGGCCGTTATGCCCGGGTAAAATCTCGGGCCCTCATTTATAAAACTCTGTGTGGTTTCTGAAGTGAAAGTGTGTGTAACTAACAAAAACATTCTGATTAATAAAACCTGAACTGTGCATCTGCCTTATAAATCACAATCGTCTTCAAAATGTGCGCAGGTGAACAAGCCTTCTTATTGCCCATATAATCCAAATACTGTATGATAAATGCAAATTAGGTCACAAATATTTCAATATGGTCCATCTCATTCAAGGCAAAAAGGAGGAAATCTGGCGCATGCAATGTTGAAGTTCTTGTTTCAGAGCTTGATGTGATGAAAAAGGTGTGGTTTGGTGCCCTTAATAGTGGAATCACCAACAAAGTTTATTGTTTGGCAATGAGTGTCAACAGCTTCAACAGCCAAATCATGTTTCCATTACAAGCTGCACTTTTGCAGAAGTTTAAAAAAATTGTCAGACCTAAAAGTTGATGTAAAGAAACAAATTGCTTTGCACATTAATCTGCAATTCTCTATTTTACCACAGAGTGTCACCAATTCCTTCTCTCCTTCTCTCTGTCTCTCTGTCTCTCGTTTTTTATGCCTGAATGCATGGGTCAAACTTGTCTTGAATTTATGCCCATTTTCCCACCGAGCCTTTCTTTATAAATCCTGATTTCTGCCTGAGACGTTGCACGTTTCAGACCAAACTTTTGGCGTACACACGTTTTATAAATGAGGCCCCTGCAGGTGGATGCAATTGTGCTGGATACATTTGACACTGCTAAGGAAAAATACTGCTATAGTTAGAAAGGCACTCACAGAAAAGTTAATTCGGGATTGTTAGCAGTAGTAGCAGTCATTTTACATCTGGATGTTTTATCCATAGAAGACCTTCTTTGAACTCAGAGGAAGCACCAACTTTGTGATTTAATGTTTAGAAGCAGTCCAAATTGCTAATAACTTTATTTTTGAAACCACCAGCTTTTCATGTCCTCCATTATTGTTTCTGGATCCATGCAGCGATTGGCAGAATGGACGAAGTGGGCAAAAATCATAAAGAACTGGTGAACAGATGTGTTTACACTTTATTACGTGACTACGATGCATTCAAAAGTGTTCTCACACACATATTTGAGTTAAACGGAATAAATATACAGAATTAACAGACAGTGTAGAAAAGGAATAAAAGTTTATCAAGAATTTTCCCTCTCCTAAAATCCTCCTACAGCCTCCGTCGGGGTGCATTTAATCGCTAACGTCTCAGATTACGCGGCAGTATATCTTGATCGCGCGCTCTAAAACCGAGCCTGCGCTGCAGATTTAAACCTTCCATTTCCAAAGATGACTTTCTAAACGATTTCTTTCTGTAATCTCTCCATTGATTAGTAACTCTGCTCTGGGAGGTGAGCTTAATAATGTCTTCCGCTGCCCAAAAAATATTGCAGAACAAAGAAAAAGGACTCGGGGCGTCTGGGGGAAAAAAACAGCAAGCCTCAGGAAGTCTTCTCTAAAATATTTAAAGCTCTCTTGGAAAGTCAATTCTTCGACTTTCTGCTCTGCCCTCATAGTTTATTCTATGAAAGAAATGGATCAGGATTGATGGATAATAGATCACAGACCTGACCTTAAATCTCTCAAACACCTTAAAGAGGAGCAAGGACTCGCAGTCATGTTCCAAAAAATAATGGAAAGCAGTCGGAGAAAGCAAAAGCCCTTTTAAGACTAAGGTAGGTTTGGGAGGTATGATGGAAAAAATACCAGCCAACAGACAGACATGCAAAGACTTTACGGTTTCCATCGTAATAGTGTATCTGTAACACAGCCGTGCTGCTCATCTCAGATTCATAGGGCAGGACCCGGAGTATTTTCCATTATTTCCATATGTGAGAGCAACAAGGACGTCTGGCAGGAGGAGAAAATTCTCTGCTGCAACGCATCCACCCAAGGATGATGAGCTGGAACAGTTCATAACATGAGAGTGTGACTTCCAGAAAAGTATAAAACCAGCGCTACATAGCCTTAAAGTTAAAATAAAGTTAGGAAAGTCATACGCCTCTGTACTGATGCTCAGCTACAGTATATGATCAACAACATGCAGATGTACAGTGATCTCTCGCTACCTCGCAGTTCGTTTATTGCGGACTCGCTGTTTCGCGGATTTTCAAAAAATATTAATGTAAAATATTTAGCGTGGTATTTTTGCTGTTTCACTGGGTTTTGCGGTACTCCGTTTAAAGTATTTTTGCACATGCGTAGTGCGTATTATACAGTGTAAATAACTACCTAAAGTGTTTATTCATTTGGGTTAATTACCTAATTGATATTTAAGTTAGCTATATTTAATATTGATGTAAATACTTTCTTATTGTGGCTAACTTCCCTTACATGACAGACTTCAAAATAAAAGACTCTGCCTTTAAGAAATGTATAGCCTTCACGCCAGTCTATACATTTAGGTAAAGGCGGAGTCTTTTATTTTGAAGTCTGTCATGTCGTTTGCCAGTGGCCATTTTTGTTTGATTCCTATCATTCTAGCTGTAGGACGTATATTCAATGGTAAAGCCAGACTTTTTTTTATTTCTTGTTTGGCGGATTTCTGTAATGAACACCTGAATATGGCGGCGGAAATAAAAATAAAAATAAAATTTCACTTTAGAATTTATTTTTTACATTTTCAATTAGTGAACATCAGGAGCCAAACCAATGTGCACTATATGGCTAAAAACATCGCATCAAATC
>JAVSBU010337470.1:0-17756 GCA_033118015.1 Loricariichthys derbyi | reverse complement strand
CGGTGCCCATGTGCTTCTATCAGATATTGATGAATGAAGCTTCTTGATTTGGTTCCGTCTGAGGGATCTGAGTCACGACTCTTCAGTTTAGGCTCAAATTCCTCCAGATTCTGAATCGTTTAATGATTTCAATCATTTTCTCACACTTTTGTTGATAATACAGAGATCATCTGCCCATCTTTGCTCTTCAAAGTCTCAGCCTTTTGTGGATGCTGCATTATTCAGACATTTTTTGCCTAATTATTGGCTCTAAATTTCCCCATCCCAACTTTGTTCTCAATGTGTTGCAGGCCTGAATTACAAAGATGGATGTTTAACACTATCTCTGATTTGGGGGTTGTAGGACTTGTTCAATACATTTTTTAGACTTGAAAATGACATTGATACTCAGATTTGTTTAAAGCAGTAAGGCTTTATATTTTAATTAAGCTCATTTAAAGGTGACATGTTGCTCATATTTCCAGGACAGGCTCAGGTTCATTAACCACTAATTGGACTTACCGATGTTGTTCTGTAGATGGGTGAGATGGAGGCTTTCGGTGTGTTTGTGAGGCTCATGCAGGACTTTGGGCTCAGAGAGCTCTACAGACCCAGCAGAACTGACCTGGGCTGCTGTCTGTTCCAGCTTGAGAGTCTGATCCAGGTCTGACTGCCTTTCACTCTTTAGTGTAACGTACTGTTTAATTGTTACCTCCAATAGCTTCAGCCCTTCTGTTCTCCAGGAGGAGCTTCCCGAGCTTCATTCTCACTTCCAAACCCAGGCCTTCCACTCGTCTATGTTTGCTTCATTCTGGTTCCTCACCACTTTCCTCTCCTTCCTGCCTTTAACCTCAGCCTGCAGGGTGTTTGACATCTTTATGTGCGAGGTAAGACATTTGCTCTATTTGGATCTAGAACGGTAAGGAAAAACTTTAAGCTCAAAACGTTATAGATTTGTATGTGAAAATCGGGAATGTTTGAACCTTTGTAGGGGTTGGAGATCGTTTTCCGTGTAGCACTCGCCGTTCTGCAGCTGACACAGGACGAACTGATGATGCATGATGCTGAAGGGATGCTGCAGGTAAAATCATGCACTGAATTATAGAGGTTTAGGAATTTTTTAAAAGGGTATTTTCATTCTGCAGATGGTTCTGGATCTAGAATCCCCAAATACAGAGAGCCCACTAACTTTATATTACAGGTACTCATATGCTTCAGACAGGGATGAAGGGTTAGGATGGCATCTTATCACAAATATTTAACTATTCATGGTCTTTACTGAGTAAAGTTTATCTTGTGGCTTAGATAAATTTGGGTGCCCCAAAAAACAGAAATATTTACTAATTATCACTGAATAACAAACTCCTTTAATGTGTGCTCTAGTTTGTAACAGTATGTTGCTTTTGTTGATATTAAAGTGTAATTCATTCTAGATAATTGTGTGTTTTTGTAGGATTCAGTCTGATTTTGGTCTTGAGGGCTGTGAGGAAACAGAAAAGTACTGATGTATAATAAACACTTACAAATAATGGGCCAGTATTTACAATTATGATCAATTTTCCACATTTGAACTTATTTTCTTGGTCAGGGTCATGACACGGTCCGGCGCCTATCCCAGAGCTTACAATGGAAGGGTCCCAAGTTCATCACAGTGTCGACCTTGAACAATGTTCTGACATGGGTCTACGTTTGGATCATGACTGTGTAGTGAATGAACCAAAGCTGAACGCACATTCTGACTTCATTTTTCAGTTCTTGGAGAGAGTTGCTCCTCAGAAGATGGACAGTGACCCTGACAAGATGATCGTGACTGCCTATCAAATAAAGTATGTCTCCAAGAGAATGAAGAAGTGAGTGCTGCTACTGATCTCACTGTGGTTCATATGGCTTAAATGCTTAGATCTGATAGGAAAGCTTCTGATTTCAGCACGTTATTATTAGCTAATATAATCATAAGCAGGAAGAGAAGGTGCCTCATATTCAGCTCACACTGCCTGTTCCTTTAGTATGTGAACCACAATGCCTTGCTAAAGATAATGAAAGGATTTAAGGCCATTTGTCTCATCACAAACTGTGCAGACACTAAACAGTTTGGCTTCAAAATAATTAATGATTTTCAAAAAGTGAGGATCAAGAGCAGCCCAGGCCTCACAGGCAACACAGGGCTCAGGATGGGAACTAACATTAGACAGGGACAAACCTTTAGCCTGGGACATGAGAGTTGACCTCCTGTCTTTTAAATACAGGAGGAACCCAGAGGTACATGGAGAAATCTCAAAACAGATCAAGACTGAACCAGGGTGTCTGGGACTGTGGGACAAATAAAATATTATTAATAACAGAAAAAGCTCAAATTAATCGATTGGAAAAGAATCTGCTGACCTGACAGTGAGCACTGCAAGAACCACGCCTGGCAGGCCTGTGAGATACCTCCATCCCATTCATGCACCTTCTCTCTCTACTTTCCAGGATAGGAACCTCACCCCCCACATTTTGCATAATCATGCATCTCTAATTAATCAAATGTTACACAATTGTGATTAAATGTATGTTAGGTTTCAAAAGGAGTATGCATCTATAAAAATGAAGGAGATGGAGGAGCAAGAAGAAATGAAGGTGAGCCCTGTTTCAGTGCTGATGGTTTCACTTTGTGCTTACGCTGTTTATAACGTATTAAATGCCGCATTTCCTTTAGAAGCTGCGTTCTGAGAATAAAGCTCTGCGCCACAGGATTGAGATTCTGGAGAAAGTAAGTACACCTGATGTTTCATTTGCATTCTTGTTTACCTGCACTGCAGGTTAGTGGGGCTGCTGTTCTAAAACTACCACTCGAACACAGATGCACCAAACGTGTGGATTTGACCTCTGCAGCACAACATGCAGGGGTTATTTTTAAAACGGAAACACAAACAGATTTTTTTTCTTGCACAGGGTGGCACAGTGATTGGTGCTGCCACCTCACGCTCTGTGATACCAGGTAAGATCCCAACACTGGGCTCCACCTGTGTGGAGTTTGCATGTTCTTCCCGTGTCTGCATTGGTTTTCTCAGAGTACTCCAGTTTCCTCCCACATGCCAAAGATGTGTGTTAGGTTAATTGGTGTTTCCAAAGTGTATGAATGTGCCTTATGATGGATTGGCACCCTGTCTAGTTTAATTTCTGACTTGTGCCCTGTGTTACCAGCTGGGCACCAGTTTTCCCGCAACCATGAGCAGGATAAACTGATATGAATGAATGTTCTTGCACAGACACAACCCTGATCTCCTTTAAAAGGGAACTTCTGCGAGTTTCCTTCATACTAATCAGAATTTCTGTATCATTTTATTAGTGCTACAGAGGTTCAAACAAAAATAAGCTGTGAAGTTCTAATTGATTGCTGGAGCCCCTTTTATGTGTCTCTTTTAGCGTTTCTCTGAGAAGCTGGTGTGGCAGCTCGGACAGGATCTCACACGGCACAGACTGAGGGACTTAAAACAGCAGCATGTTCTAAGGCAGATGGAAATCCAGATCCTGCTCATGGATAAAGTGTGTGAGATCCTCCAGCTCCCTCAAATTCAGCAGTACTGCAGTTATATCACTCATGTGTTTGTGTTCCATTAAGAGCACGGTTCCTGAGGAGCGCAATGTGATGGAACTGCAAGAGCAACTTCTCAAAATCAAGCTGAGAGAAGCAGAGACGCTGACAGGACTCAGAGAGCTGAGACACTACATTAAAGATCTGGAGACAAAATGGAGGGTGAGTAGTTAAAAACTCTCCAAGGAACGTAAGAGCTCATGAGCTCATGCACAGATTAGAGGAGTTCGTGACCCCCTGTGAGCATGCTGAGTTTCTCTAATGTAGCTAAAGTGAGCAGAAGTTTAAGAAGACATGGTGTCTTGTGACACAGGGAAGGCACTTTAGACTTTACCATATAGGTTCAAACTGTGGTGTGATGGGAGAGATTAGACGTACTGGTCTAGTATTTGTGAAATATATTCAAAAAAAGAATAAACAACAATACAAGCACAGAAAGGCATTCGTGAGCTTGGAACAGTGACATGAGTATGTATTCATTTTTTTATTTTATAATTATTATTCTACCTGGAACTGAACTCAGACAGAAAATGATCCTCTGTAATTTTTGCCTGTAACATAGTAATACAATACAGTTAACGATTACATTTTGTTACTTATGTTACTAATACTATTTAATCACCAACTGATTGGAGAAATGATGCTTTTTGAAGCTTTGAAAAAACTTCAATCCTCAGTGTTTGGTGAACACCTTAGTGACATCTACTGGTCAGATTTATGCAACTGCCTTGGAAAAACAAAAAAGCTACAAATGCGGTAATTGAATTTGAATGTGAATGTTATTATTTTATATTAAATGAAGCATCTAAAGGAATATTGGCAGTTATCCTTAGGATTTCTGGTTTGTTCAGATGAATCTGTTTTAGGGACTAAAATAGATAAATGAGAACTTAATAATTTTGATTAATATCCCACCTCTTTTCCTTAGGATCAGCAGAAGATCAGCAGCACTGCAGGTGATGTGCAGTTGGAGCTGATGGAGGTGAAGCTGAGGGAGATGAACACACAGGTTACACTCGCTCAGAATCGACACAGACTGCTGCAGCTTCAGACGCAGGTCAGACATGATGATTTCCTCTGTGTTTCATTTCCTGCAGTGCCTGTAACAGGGACTAGAGTATGGATTATCCAACTCATGACCTACAGTTTGGTCTCAATATGTTAAGATCTGGTATATATTAGACAGTAAGTGAACGGTGAACTTTAAATAGGGATAAATTGCTATGGCCAGGCAATATGGATCAAAGCATCTCCTAAACAGCATGGTTTGTGGAAGCAAATACTTGGCTGTGACCCCAGTAAGGAAAAACCAAGGTGGCATAATGTGGTTCAAGTCACAGAAATGTTTTACAGAAGGAATAGATCACAAAACACAATGCAGCGCCCCCTGGTGATTAATGGTCAGAGTGCTAACCCCTATCCACTGCCTACAATGGGAATGTGAGAGTCACATGGGCACCAGGATGCCTTTCACACATTGCCTGTTAACAAACACTCCACTAGATGGAGACATTTAACTTATAACACTCATATCACGCTCCAAGCGAGAGTAATGTGGAGAATTTTATCCATAAGCTCTTGTAATAAGTGTCATGATGCAAAGAGTGATTGCCCAGGTCTCAGGTTGGCATCTCTGTGGTTGGAGGGCTAATGAATTGCAGTGGCACCAATAGAGTCCCCAGTCATTTACATTAGTCATTTATCTTCTATAGATACACCTGAAACAATCTTATAACCCATGTGATTGTGGGTTAAGACCTTGCTCAAGGACCTAATCGTGTTAGATTGGCAGAGCTGGGATTTGAACCCTAGACCTTCTGGTCCAAAGTCCAGTCTTCATAGTCCACCACTGCCCTTCATTATGACTTGATTCAAATAGGGTTTGAGGCATCTAAGCAAACATTAAATCCACTTTTTTGGTGTTCATCGCGACAGCATGGTGGCACAGCAGGTTGGTAGGTCTGTGTAGCACAGGTTTGTTACTTTGGTCTGTCTAGGTTTCCTCCTGCCTCGAAAAAGCATGCATGTAGGTGTACTGGTGTGTCTAAAGTGGATTGTTGCCATACTTGTGCCAACAGCCTTGTGCTCATTGTTAGGCTTTGAAACCACTGAGAAGATTCCCACTAGATCACGGATCACGACTGCGACTGATGTTGGCTCACTGGTGGCATTCCAATTCAACTCACAGGTCTCCTTATGGACTTTGTTTTAGATGAATGGGCTCAGTGGAGGTTGAAACCTATGAAAGTGTCGTATTGAGGGTCGACCCATTTCACTGATTCTACCTTCACTGGTTCAAAACATGTAACTGATTCCTATGGCTGACTTATAGGACCAAATCTGCAGGAACCAGCTGAAGCGCCTGACCGAGCTCACACGCGTGCAGACAGAACGTCTGCGGGAACTGACGGTGCAGAACCAGAGTCTGCGCACTTTACTGCAGCCCGGCACAGAGGAAGAGCGGCAGAAGGTAACGGCACGGCCCAGGCTGACATCATGATCTTATTTGAAGCAGCAGAGGTGGTTAATTACGGGGTCATTTGTCCTCTAAATGTTCCTGAGGGCTAAATTGAGGCTTTGTGGAGGCTCTGCCCTGCTGGGTGAAACTGAAGGAAATGGCTGAATGACTCAGATTGTTAAACCCAGCGTTGCTGGTCGCTGTGATAGTCACATGGTGGTTAACTCGCTGATAAAGAGGTGTGTGGGTGTGAATCATCACTGTCACCTGCATGATGCGTGTTTGTCGGTACAAATTCAGGGCCACATTTATGGGCTTTTTTGTATGAACACAAAAACGAGGCTTTTTAAAAAGTTTTTTACTTTTTCCTAATTTAGTTGTTCGTCAGTTTTTCCTTCACTGCACTTTGCCCCTGGTTCCTATCCTGCACCCTTATTGGTCTTTTAAAGGACAGAACCTCCTGGTCTGCACCAATTTACATTATTTAACAGATATTATTTATACAGAGTGACTTAGAACTCATACAATCTTACAATCCAAGCAATTTTAAGGTTCTTGCTCAAGGACCCAACAGTGGTAACTTGGCAGAGGTGGGATTTGAACTTTGGATCTTCTGGTTCATAGTCCAGTACCTTAACCACTAGGCCACCACAGTCCTACAAAATGGTAGAGAGCTGGTTGGCAGTGCTGAGCCACCCCAGCTTATATCCCACATCTATCAAGGTTTCTTAATCTATTCCCAAACTGAGCAAACCTTTGGCAACAGTGACAAGGAAAAGCTCTCTAAATGTTGTAAGGAAGGAACCTTGGGAGGACCAAGCCTCAAAAAGGAACCAAACCTCCTTGGCATTAATGGTATATGTAAGAATTAATTAAGGTATCTAATTAGTAAGTTATTAGATATTCAGTCCTCTGAATCTGAATAAAACTATGAATTACATGTGCTGATTTCTTTCAATTATTTAGTTCATCCGAAGTCAATCAGCTGATCAAAAGATCTCAACAGGAACAGAATCAGCTTTTTTTTCTGAGCATTTGTAACTGATAGCATCTTTCTCGTTTTGCTGACTGATGCCAACGGAGTTCACACTTTTTAGATCTTCTCTTCAGAGTCGATTTCATAAGATGAGTATCTAAAACACCAGCCACTTCTATAAATTGATTTTAAAAGCTGCTTTGCTTTGCTGGTTAAATGCAGAATATGTTTCCTTTGGGTCTCTTAGTTCAGGAATCAGCTTACCTGACTCTGAATCCAAACCAGCTTTATGTGATATAACTGGAACTTGGTCCCAGATGTTAAGACTGATTCAGATCAAATAAAAGTCCATCCTAAAACAACAGTGCCACATTTAAAGTCGCTGAGCTTCGCCTGTTCTAATGCCGAGGTTCATGTTTGGCTTTATGCACCTGTTCTCCATGGATGTGGGCAAAATGATTTGGACCCCACTACCAATATAGGTAGATTCAGCTATATCAGCGTGTGCCCACTCTGTATTAATGCCCATGATTTGGACTGAGACCTCTGATGCCTGTCATGTCCTAACAGTGCCACGTTTAAAGTCACCGAGCTCTTTAATACGAGCCATTCTGGTGCGAAGGTTCGTCTATGCTTTTAAGAACCTCTTAGTGAAAGATGTGACAGATTATTTAGACATCTCTTCTATTTATTGAACTCTTCAGTTTCTAACTGCATATTAACAGTAATGTAATTTAGCAGAAGACAAACTTAGAATGTAAAGTGTTTAAGGGCTTTAAGGACCCAACAGTGGCAGCTTGGCAGTGATCATTGTTTCAGCACAGCCTGCAATCATCTCCTAAAATAATTAATTCTACAGCAGTGTCACATTTAAAGTTATAGAAATCTTCATATGACCCATTTGAGTGCTAAGGTTAGTCCATGTTTGATTTTATACACCGGTTGTTGACAGGCGTAACCAAAAAGTATGTGGACACCATTTTTAATACAACTCATTTCTAGTTTTGTTTTCATGATGCACCTGTTAGTAAAGGGCATGGCCAAAAGTATTAGGACACTAAATCCATGCTGGTTTGCTATTTAAAAGCACAATACAATGGACTTTAATAATAGAGTGTTAAGTTTGGTTTAATTTACTAACACCGGGGTGAAAGCAAATTAATTCCAGGGTGAAAAAATAAACAAACTTCAGACCTGAGAACCTAAAGAGCTGCACAATGGGTGCGTCAGACTGTGGATGATTTGCAGCCCTGTGCCGTTTGAACACGAGCTTCTGGTTGTAAATCTAACGAAAGGCTCACGATGAGCAGAGCTGATTAGGCAGATAAGAGATGGGGACACCCTAACCCCCCCACCGGTACCACCACCACCACCCCCCCCACACACAAAGATGTAGGCCTAAAGGGTATGAGGACTCCACTCACACCCGGCTGCTCTTTATGTCCATCAACATGTTTTATTACAGAATTTAACTACATTTGTGCAACAAAATCCCTCCGAAATATAAGGACAGAATATGAATATCATATTCTGATATCATTTTTATGATATCATCATAAAAAGAAAGAAAAAAAAAGACGAATAGACTCCCAAATGACAGATTTGTTGTTGTACAATAATTCGGTATATTCTGATCATAATTATGCAATTAATATATAACAATGATTAAATATTCAAAATGAGCCAGTGTGTGCATTTATGATGCAGATAACTTTTGTACATCAATTATGATTTAATGAGTTTTTCATTAAATTATTGTAATATCATATTGCTGATTATTATTATTACTAATATTAAAAAAACTATTTAATTATATAATTAATAATCATATAGTAATATATATTATTAACATATCAAAATTGTTTTGCAAATTATTATAGCTATACTGATATATTATTAGATATACTGATATATATTAGTATCAATTAATATTTATTGTTGTTATGATTATTAAGTTATTATTGATATGTTAATTATTATTAATATTATTGTCATCATAATTATGAATACACTTATTATTGGTGTATACAATTAATAATTTATTGAAAAATTAAATCTACTTTTATTAGTATTAACATATTATTATTTTTATTGATAAGTGCATTAGTTTATGTAAAATTTACTTATTGTTCATCATTCCTTATTAATATATGGACATTAATATTACTAATAATAATACTAATAATAATATAATTATTACCATTATTCTTGATATAGACATTATTTGATTATTATTATTATTTTATGTGCATTATTTAAATATTATTACTGTATTATATACACTTATCATATAATTATTGATATATACATTATTTATTTTATCATTTAATATATATTTATTATTAATAATAATGTATTTTATTGTATATTTTTATTATGTTGGGTGTGCCTGAGGGAGGAGAGGCCAATCAAGAGATCATCCCCAGCGGTGCGATAGTTGCCCTAACTCAGCTTTATGATCAGAGTTAAAACGACATGGAAAATACACAGTATTAAACACAGATGCTTGATCACATTGAGATCTGGGGAATCTGGAGGCCAGGGCAACACCATGAACATTTTGTCATGTTCCTAACATTTCTTTTTGTTCTTTAAATTAGTTATTTACTGGACGTTGACTGATAGACACAGAGAGAAAGGGAATGCTCTTAGTCTTGTGGTTTTCGGTTCCAGTGCCATAAATCATACCCCGTGTTTCCCTCCCTGCCCTATCTCGCCTGAGCACTGGGGTTCAGTAGCTCACGGAACGAAACGCTGACCTCAGTCTCCAACGTCCTGAAAGTCACTAGATATGAACGCTTATGGCTTTCAGTCAAATTCACTTCTCAAAAACAACGAGCTGTCTTCAACAAAAGAGCTCTAACTAAACAAACCTTGGGGTCTCTTGACAGGAAGCATTTTTGGCGCTGTTGTAAATTATTCTGCTTAAGAAGGACATACAGTATTCACCTCTAAAGTAAGATAAATAAATAAATAAATACCAAATGCATTTATATCTTAATTAAACACCAGACCATTTCAGAAGCTTTAAGCAGTTCAGCTCCTAAACATCCTTTATTGATATCCTAAAGCAGTATGGCCCATCCTGAGCAGCAATATCACTTCATAATATTGTAGTTCTCTGACTCTTTGATTTAACATGACTTATAAATCATTAATTCAGCAGCGTTTAGTCTCTGTAATAATTTCGATTAAAACGATAATGAATAGGGAATCACATGGGGTTACCATTTAATTGTGAGCGGCCGAAGTGATCCTGTTGGTGCCATACAGCCATGGTTTGAATCCTCACCTCTGGGTGCTGTCTGTGTGGAGCAGAGATGTTCATGAGTCGCTCTGTGTCTCTCTAACATGCAAATCCAAGTCTTAGTCTCCAGCAGACGAGTCCCAGCCGAGTCTCTGTCATGCAGTTTGAGTCTAGTGTGAGAGTCTGAATCAGATTTATTTCTAGAGCACTTTTTTAAAACAATGTAGCATTGTCTCAAAGCAGCTTTACAATATCTGTTATCCTCTATTATATAAAGCAAATCCCAAATTGAGGAGAGCCTAGGGTGACAGTGGCAAGGAAAAACTGAGTCAATGTTATAAGAAAGGAAAAAAAAGCTTGAGGATCAAGATTCAAAAAAGGGACCAAACCTCCTTGAGTGGCTTAAAAGAACTCAAGTATATGTAATTAAAAATGACAAGTTGTGAGTTCAGTCTCTAGCAGATGACTTTGAACCAAGTCTCTAGCCTACAAGTCCAAGTTTCTAATGACTGAGTCTGAGATGATTCTTTAGTAGACAAATCTGAGCTGAGTCTAGAGGATGAGTTTGAACCAGGTTTCATGTCTCTAGCAGACGAGTCCAAGTCGATATTAGAGGATGAATCTCTAGGAGATGAGTATGAATCGTTTATCAGTCGTGGAACTGAGTTGAGGTTCCAGTCTCTATATCATCTAGAGTCAAGTCTTGAGTTTGTAGAGAAATCTGTGCTGAGCCACTAGCAGAAAGATTAAGCCAAGTCTCTAGCATGCAAGTTGAATTGAGGTTTGAGTCTCTATAGAATATTTATTTTCTTCTTGATACTTCTGATTACTCTAATCTCTCAGAAATGGGTCAGTAGGTGGACTGGGTTCTTCAAACTTCCCCCTGCTGGTGAGACAGTGGCGATAATTAACACAGACCTTCTACATCTCTTTGTATGGCTTCATAAATCTGTAGGCTTTTTAAACATCTGCTAAATCTGTATAAGTGGAAGTGCAGTTCCTCTCTCGGTCTCTGCAGTTTCTGTGGTTCTGCCAAATGTAGAAACATCACCACAGGAGGAAAAAGATGAGAAAGCATTTTAGGATCCTGTGTTTGACCTCCATTACGACACATCATGGTAGAGACTCGGATTTGCACGCCAAAGACCTGAGACTCGACTCAGACTTGCATATTAGAAACGTGAGACTCAAAAACAAGTCACATGATAGAGACCCAGCTCAGATTCTCAGACATTTACACTGAACATCTGCTGTACTAGACCTTAACAGATATCCTGGAAAGATCCTTTTATTCTACTGGCATCACAGGGCACAAGTCAGGAATCATGGCAGATATCTTTGAAATGTGAATTTATAAGAAATAAGGAGATTACATGGATTTGAACCCAAGTTCATTAAGAACCTAAACCACAAAAATCTGTGTAAATGTATTTTAGGGATTTGTAAGTTTTTTAAAACGAATAATTTGTTGCATGTTAAACAGGTTTGATGAAAACTGAAAGAGAATCTTTATCCACATTATAGTAATGGCTCCTTATTTCCGATTCACAGCTTCCTCTAAATCCACAGGAAGATTAAAACCATAAGAACACTGCACTTTCAGAAATGAAGCACTTTGAGTTTTAGTGCATGGATGAAACTTTCGGCTGATTTTGGGGTGACTATGCGTATACTTACACACTCTCTTTTCCATTAACAGAAAGAAGCAGTGGATTTAACACGTTCCTCCACATAATGACATCTCAGAGTGGGCGATAAAGTCCTCTCCTGTCCAAAAACAGACATGGTCATGAATATGGACTAAGCCCAACCTACAGCTAGATGGGCTTAAAGGAACTGCGCTCGATGTTACCTATGCTGAGACGGGCCAGTCATCACACACTTGTAGTTGCTGTACTGAACCTTTTACTGGACTCCACACCAATGATATAAGCACTAATGTATTTATGGACTATATCACATCCTGCTCTATATGAATAAAGATTAATGAGTGCAATAGAGAAAAGCTTTTTTTCAAGGAATGCTCATCTGTTTTAGTGTCTTGTTGAGAGCGGTTTGGATTTTGGTTCCCCTCACAGGTTTATGAACTGGTCACCACCAAAATAGTGTATATTTAGGAACTTTAGGAAGAACAGTATCATCTTATCAAGTCTCTTCCCTTTTCATCACCTCTGATGCTGTGTAATAACAAACTGCACAGGTGAGTAACAAAGTACAAGTTTTTTAACACATCTGTACTTTTTCTGTGACTTGATACTTTTTACTTGCTACATGTTAAAAGACAAATCTGTACGTCACTCACTACATCCCTAAAACACTCTTGTTATTTTAGCTTTGATAAATCTGTTTAGCTGCGCCTAATAGATCACAGTCCTAAGTTCATACTTGATGCAATGCAACTGGCGCGAAGGTGCAAGCGCCCATAAAGACGCAATTGAAATTTAGGTGCCTACGTGCCACGGTTATATTTTGCAGGAGCTCGTGCAGAGCAGGTACGACTTTACAGGCGTTTATATAATCCATGAGAGACACATGTCAGAAACAAAAAGCATCTTTTAACTTCTTTTGAACACTTTTTAATGTTCAGCGTAATGCATTCTACTTCCAAAAATAACTGTACACACTTTACGGTGTTTTATATTAAAGTGTTTTTCAATTATGTAGGGGAGTTTAAAGGAGCTGCTTAAATAGGACTATGTTTATGAGATAAATCCCAAGGATTTTGTATATTTCGGTTACTTATTTCTAAAAATGTTTATATTCTGTTGTTTATGTTATCTAAAGATGATAAGTTCATTTATAATTTTTGCAGATTATAGCCTCAGTTGCCTTGGATCATATTTTAACTTTAAGTGCTTTTAGTTGCATGAAGTTTTATATAAGCCACAACTTTAGCTTTTAACTTGTGTACTGTATTATAAAAATTAGTAGTAGTTTTATTTAATTTAAGAACTTGTGTACTGCCACCCATGACAGATTGATGAGCCTTGGACATGCTGGATGTGATCAGTTTGATCATTATTAGGTTTATGGATCCCATTCATGTGTTAATAACAAACACACAGTGCAGATTGTAGCTCACATATCAGAATAATGCAGGCTAATTGATTTTTCTGCTTTATTATTGAGGAATGAGGAAGTAGGTGGACACATCCTGATCACCACATTATAATTAGACGTCCTACATGACTCAAGTTCTGTTTTTATACGACACACTGCAGTCCCACAAAGGCCAAAATCCTGATCTGATTCTGGATCATGCTCCTTGGCGTCTCCACATAATGATATGGATCTATAACGGGACGGTGAGAGCAGTTTATAGCACCCAAACCATCACCCCGAGGTCCACGCACGGTCCATAAACTCCCGCTGTGTGTGTGTACCTGCAGCTCTGAGCTTTAAACCTCCTCCAGGAAGTTCACGGCCCGCCTATAAGAGCTGCGCTCAAACAGCAGAGCCGCACCGAGCCGCAGCAGAGACGCTTCAAGAGCGGCAGGAAGGCAACAGGTGGGTCTGAGCGCACGCGCACACACGCACACGCACCGTATACTGATAATGCGCGGTGTGAGTTATCACGTGCACTAGATCAGGAGACTGTAAAGACTTTTCCTGCAGATCTCTACAAGTTAGACAGAACTGTGTTCATCTTATAATTTTTCATTATTATTATTATTATTATTATTATTATTATTATATGATTTGCTATAAGTACCGATCATTCATAAAAAATTAAAAAAAAGTTTTGCAGATTTAACTCTGCACAGATTAAATTAAACACAACTTTACGCACATTTTACAAGCTACGGACCTTGTTACAAATGTTACAAATGTTACAAAGTGCCCAAACTTTTGCACGTGGCAAGCTTCATGCTTTTCCTAAACATCCCGTTAAATGCTTTTATGTCTGCGGTGGCATTAAGGGCTTTTCATATGTCACAATATTAACAGGTACAGCATGCATTTGAACAGGGGTGCAAAAACATTTGGGACTGCAACACAAAAATGTCTAGAATTAACATCTAGTTGTGTTAAATTTATTGCAATCTTAAACCAATGGGCGCTGAGCTCAGGCCTGCAGAACCTGCTCAAGTGTTAAATTAACACCTATAGTGTGTGAATGCTTTGATATAGGTACACCTAAGGTGTTGAGCCAACACCAATTGTGTCAATGCTTTGTCTTAAATGTACACTTGGTGAGTTATTACACTAGTTTAGATGTCAACGTGCAGCTTTAAATCTCTTGAGTTTTATGAACTCACAGCATTAAATATCAGTAGTATTTTCTGATTTGAATTTGCTTATGTTGTGTGCTTAAGTGTTTCTGCA
The DNA here is from genome assembly GCA_033118015.1 of Loricariichthys derbyi. Lineage (NCBI taxonomy): Eukaryota > Metazoa > Chordata > Actinopteri > Siluriformes > Loricariidae > Loricariichthys > Loricariichthys derbyi. The sequence goes on along the minus strand of JAVSBU010337470.1, from coordinate 3,196 downwards.
TTAAATGACACCTATAGATCAGTTCATATTAAATGTACACACAGTTTGGTTATAATGTCAGTGCTCTCTGTTACACACTGAATTAAAACCATGTTGAACACTATAGTACTGAATTAACTTGCCCCTGACTTAAGACCTGGAGTAAAGACATGTAATATTGAATTAACAAAGTTTGAAAAAACACCAAGTTTTAAAACTTTAACCCTTCTAGCACTGTTTAATTTGTTTATATATTTGATTACAAAACACTGAACCTGTGTCAGTTAAACCATAGTGTTGGATTAACATTCACACTGTATATTTCTGACACTCTAAATACGCAATTAACTTTCACTGTCTAAGAAACACCTGCATTTATAGATTCCTTTTTACCATTGAATTAACACAACTCACATCACTACTGACTCAATTTAGCGTGGAATTTATGGTGAAGTGTTAGACAAACATACACTTGTTCATACTTGACACACATTAAAAACTGAATTATTATGGATACTATCATGCTAATACTTCAGAATTAGCCAGTTAATTTAATTCATCACTCATATTAAACTAAGGTACGTTACTGCATTAATTATTTAGATCTAAAATAATTATTCGATTAATATGTGACATACTGAACATTTCTGTAATTGTACCTGAATTGTTGTTTGTATTAAAACCTCTTAATGTTTAACATCTATATAAACATAAAGAGCTCACGTTTGAAGTGATGGTGTTAAATTAAGTTTTTGCCCTACAATAAATTAAGTATGCGCTGAATTAACACCGACGATGGTGAGTTGAATTACCTGTAACTGCAGTGTTTAATAAGTCTTTCAGTCTTTTTATTGCTGTTAAGTGTTTGACTCAGTTTGTGCGACCTTATGATCCGCAGTCACCAGAACAGCTGCTACACCAAACATTTTTCCCACATTTATTGAAACTTTCTCTATCTTTGTGTCAGACCTTGAGCTCAGGAAAAACAGGCTATGATTTTCTGAAGGCCGGTTTCATAAACGAAGATCTGAGGGCTATCTGGATTCAGTTTTAAATCTGTTTCATTAGACGTGATATAAATGTAGCCTGGTCTGAGTTACTAAAAAACGGCAGCTTTATAGCTTCTTACTTTGTGCTGATTAAAACATTTAATCCTCTTAATCAACTATTTTAATCGTGTTTAATCGCTCCTGTTTGTTAGACTCTGTGTGCTAAAGAATCTGCTGTCACACAGTAATGAGCAAAGACAAAGGTTCCATATCATTAACAGTTAATTTCCCTGCAGGTTAACAGTGCTGTATATGGACTATTTTGGATACAGACCATATGTCCATGTGCCTAACAAAAATGTGATTAATAGGATTTCAAACAATTTTCCCAAAGCCTTAATTTTGATCCTATTTTAATCTATAATGGTATAGCCAAGTTAATATTAAAATTAGCTGTTTCAAATAGGCCTACATTAAACGATATTACTCAGGGCCAGGTGATGTGATGGACTAATCACAGTATGTGGGGTGAAACAGGGATGCTGTGTTTTGTCTTAAATGATAACATACAGTATGTAGATATATTATAAAGTGCCGTATAAAGGCACACAAAGTAAAGCAGATACAGGACGATGTGAACTGTAGAGCTGGATTGTGTGTTTGTGTTCTGCTTTCTTATGCATTCTAGTGCAATTGCATTTTTTGAACACCAGAGGGTGCCATCATATGTCATGCTCACAGACGCTTATCCTGTTCTGAGTGGGATAAAAACAGGTTTTCTTAATATTGTTTAAAATTTGGTGAGGCTACAACATTTTATTTACTATTTTAAACATGTTGTTATAATTTACTTTAATTTCAGAGGACTGGTTTTTGTTTATAAACCTATACAAGATGATAACTTAAGTAACAAATGTAAAATCAATAATCAGCACAAAATCGAACCAAGAATTGACTCATGAGCAGTGTATCCTTACATCCCTAATCATAAAAATAGTTTTGGATAATTAATAGTTTCATTATAATTTAGATACAAATGAAATGTACAGTCTTTTACCTTTACCCAAAATTAATTGGAGGTACATTGTGGGCAGGGCGCCAGTCCATCGCAGGGTTCCCTTCTTGCACCGTCTGACCTTCATGTTGCATGTCCCACCCTGGATTTGAACCCAAGCTCTCAGGAACTGCCCAACAGCTGAAGCTGCTAAATAAAAAGCAGGAATAGTAATTGAATAAAAATTGGATAATGGGATAAATCAAATTGTATCACTTTCATAACTTCCTTTGGGAGCTACGGTATAGAATAATACATCATTTTTTGGCAGTTAACTAACAACTAATTATTATAATGTAACTTCTGACCCCACTGGTTCGTAGCCTGTCTCTGGTGAGGTGAGGTCTGAGGTTAGAGCTCAGGGCTGTGCTCCGCTGCTTCAGAGGTTCAGTTTTTCATCATTGGGTAAAATCAGTTTTATGAGACAAACAAACGTCCGCATCCATAATAATCAGGAATAACCATCTTATGAACTACAACAGCATTAATCAAACAATTGTTGTTTATTGTTAATTTTTCTTTGACTTACAGAAAGGTATACTAAAGTCCTATTATTGTAATTAACTACATTATCCTTGTACATACAGAAGATTAAACACACACGTCACTGAATTAGCCTTAGTAGTGTTTATCTTAGAATTCATTTACATACTACAGTGTTAAATCAACAATTATAAAGTTAACTTTTAGTCAGATTTCGTTACTTAGCGACGTTAGTTTCACAACATTACTGCTGACATGTGAGAGGATGTTATGGTAGGAGGAGTGTAATGGAGTATCAGCGTCCCGTCTGCAGTCTGTTTTGTGTGTGTGTGTGTGTGTGTGTGTGTATCATTGATGAGCAGGCTGATGATGAGTAATCTGACGCTGCAGAAGAAATGGATACGTTTGAGTTTGGTTACCAAAACAGACCCGTATGAGCTTCATGATTGTTATTATTGATTAGGTCCCTACACAAAATAAACACAAAATACTTAAAATGCATTAACACTATTTCATCTCTATGCCTGTCTCTACATTACTGTGCCTGTCCCAAAAAAAAAAAAAAAAAAAAAAAAGGTCACCACCTGTGGGGGCGGAGCTATGATCTGGGGTTCCTGCTGCAGTTCTAGGTCAGGTCTCGGTTCAGTAACATTATGAGCCCAAAGAATGAGATCAGCTGATACCTGAATAT
>JAVSBU010337417.1:0-10839 GCA_033118015.1 Loricariichthys derbyi | reverse complement strand
GCGTTTGTGACGATGAACACAGATTTTGGTACATTCTACACATGCATCAGTGATGACGACGGCACATAGTGATGGCGCAAGTTTTAAATTGCCATTTTAAACTATGCAAGATCGGCAGCAATAAAAGAAAAGGCGATTTTTTCAATGTTATTTTTTTTTCGAAAATGTGAAAAACTAACATCGGCGGATCCGCCAAACAAGTAATTAAAAAAGTCTGGCCTTATTCTAAGATGCCAGGTTTCATCAGGCTCAAATCGTGAAAGAGTGGTTCAGGGAGCCATTATTTTGAGACATTATTTTCACACATGGATCGGCCACCACAAAGTCCAGACCTGACCTGAGAATCTTTGGGATGTGCTGGAGAAGACTTTGTGCAGTGGTTCGAATCTTCCTCTTCAAATACAAGATCTTGGGAAAAAATTAATGCAATTCTGTACAGAAATAAATGTTGTGACATTAAGGAAGTTTGTGGAAACGATGCATATTGTGATCAAAGCTAAAGGCAGTCCAAGAAACCAGTGTGAGACCTTTTTTTTGCCCAGGCAGTGTATAAGAGAATCATGTGTAAAGAAATGTAAATGGAAAAATGGAAATAGGCACACAAATGATTCATAGTGCCCACCCCATTCTAACTGTCCTTAATTGTCCTTTTGTCATAATAACCTCACCTGAACACAGATTATATCACACAGATGTCACGTACAATACAGGGCTCTTACAATTATTTGCGTTACTTTATTAACCTACCAACTGTTTAATGCAGCAATTTGCATTTTCATATATCACAGGACAGTTAATGGCTCAATTAATTTTTGAAATATTAGAGAGATGTTATGGTCTGATAAACTGGCCTTTTTAACTTTCATCTGCTCAGCTCAATTCTAAGTACCTCTAGAGAAAGGCTCAGTGTTGTGGAAGTGAGAGAAGAATGAAAAGCTGAAATATGCATTACTCTGCAATACATTAATTTATTAAAATGTAAATCATTTTAATAAATTATTTGCTGATAAACAACAAATACAGCTAAAAGCTTTATACTGCAAAACCTCGTTTTTGGCATCAATGGCTATTCACAACAGGAAGGTGGTTACATCAATACTAGTCAGTCACATTCACACTGGGCCAATTTGGAGCAACCAGTTAAGCTAATGTACGTCTAAATCCACAGGGAGATGCAAAATACACACAGGCAGAATCTGACATCAGAATCAACCCAGGGATCTCTGGAGCCATGAGGCAACCACACTAATGGCATAAGCCATCGTGCCACATCGTACAAAAGGGGGCACTACAGAAAAAGTGTGGGAACCACTGGAATAATACATCAATTGGCAAGATACCGCTTACAGTAATTACTTTGCAATGTCCACAGAGTCAAAACATTTCTTTAAATACTGATGCACTGTCAGGATACAGAAATGGCCTCATTCGAGTTTTGCTTCTGCTTGCTCAAACCACATTTCCAAATCTACCATACTGCTGACATTCAAGTAAGCAAATTTTGTGACAGCCATAACATAATTCCTATTAAGACTCCAAACAGACAACTAGACTCTACTGACTCTGACAGAAGTAGCTTGGATGAGAACTTTAATTCAAAACACATTATCCTAAGCTGGGATCTACATGCAAACCACTGTCTACTGCTCCACTAAGAAATGTGCGTCATGCCTACAAACACCACAAACACTTCTCTGATACCTGGTGCTGATTTCTGGTTGTGTCCATGCAGTCGTTGGGCTTCCATTTGCTGTTCTTTTTTCAGTTTCATTCTCTGGTTAAACTGCTCCAGCTGCTCAGAATGAAATTTTATGACAACAGATCAAGAGAAATTGTATTACAGGCATATAGAGTAAAAAAAAATGTTTCAAGTCCCCTAAAACAAAATATGCAGTAAAAAAATGAATTAGTTTTTTCCTGTTAAGTGTGGAAAGTAAAGCTGACGTACCCTTTTCTTTTGTTTAGCTTTGATGTCATCCTCCGTCAAGGGTGCAGCTGGTAATTCGGCTTCAACCGCAGCATCATCAGGCTGGGTTTGGTTTGCTGCTCTAACGCTACTACGAGTAACACGTTTTTCTATTACAACCTCCTTTGAGCTATCATGAACAGGTTGTTTTTGGATTGTGTTTTGTGTTTTTATTGTTTTGAGGAAATTTCTTGATTTTGCTCTAGTTTGCTGAACAAAGTTACGAGAGCTCATCTGAATAGAAACCGATCCTGCAGGAGGTGGATAAGCAGGAGACGTGGAATAAGACGACACAGGTGAGACAGGTGGGAAACTTTGTGGCATCATTGGTGAATAGTTGGCAGATGCTGCATAATTCCCATAGCCAGCTGGCAAATAACCATACTGCCCTGCATAACCACTTGCATAATGCATGGGATACAGATAATTTGTACTATAGGGGGACAGAGGGTTCCATTGGTCATCTTGACTTACAGAGTAATTAAACTGATAGGGGGCTTGTGCAGCTGAGGCAAAAACATTGGCACTCTGGGTATATCCGGAACCAAATGGCTGAGGTGCCAATGTCGTTTCTGTTATGGGGATGTAAGCGTCAGGTGTGATGCTAGGTCTGTTTGGATCTGATGTGACTTGAGTTGTTTCTGGACAGTTGCTAATGGTTCTCCTCAGCTGACTTAGTTCACTCGCCACAGCTCCATCATCATGGCGGTATTTTAGTGAGTCCAAGTAGCTCATATAAACCTCACGCTTAGAGGATTTTGCAGGAGATCGAGATTGGACTTCCTCTGAGTCAGATGAATGACTTCTACCTCTTCTTTCATACCTATTAACTGGCAGTTCTTCTTTTTGATCTGATAACGTCCTCTGAGGCTTGACCTTTTTGCCATACAACCGCTCCCTTGTCCTGTCAGTTAGCTTACTTACTTCTGCTGTATCCAGATTCAGGCCAATGGTTTGTAAGAGATCCTGAATTGTTTTAAAATGATCTGCTTTACCAACCACACCTTCATTATAATCCTCTGATTTGTGATGCACTGGGCTGGCTCGTCCTTCAGATCTCCGAGTCTCCTTTTGCCTCTTGTGTCCTTCTCCATCATCTGTATAAGAGTCCTGAACAGGTGTACTTGGCTGTTCATAACCGTCAGCAGAATGTTCATCACTATAATGTCCCTGAGATAGTGTATACAGATCATGCTCCTTTGACAACAGTTTTTCTGTACTCCGACTGCTAGATCCTCCAAAGAGAAATCGATTCTCTGCCTTAGTGTCCGATCCATGTTTCATTCCAACAATTTTTGAGAACCCGCTGCCATCTTGAATTGCCCTCTCATGTGGCAAGAGATCATCATGGCCATAGACATCCAAAGCAGATTTCATTTGTCCCAGCATAGGAATTCTACTCTGTTTGCTGTGCATCAAACCAGATTCATCTTCATTGTCATTTGTTTCACTAAAGGGATCATACAATTCCTCCTGGGGGGATATCTTGCCCTCTGCTTTCAGTGTGTTCTTTTGATAGTTCAGATTATCTCCACCTTCTTGCAACAGTGTGGACAACATACTTGAATCTGCCTTATTTAGAGCACTGAGAAAACGTTCCATTTGTTTAGATAAGTTACCCTTCTGCCCTGTAGCTTGGGCAGAAGATTGGGTGGAACTACCCTTACTAGTGGAAGCCTGGTCATGGTCCTGCTGAATACACCGTGAGCTCTGGGAATCTGATGTAGATGCCAGTGACCGTTGGCCAGTTGGCTTGTTAAGTGAAGAAGACTCACTAATATCTGAACGGGTAGACGCCTCATTAATCAGTTTCTTAAAAAGATTTAAAGTGTCTGGTGAGAACGACTTTTTAGTAACAGATTTTTTACATGGGGTAAGAGATGGATCAGAGGGTTTGGAGGAAGTTAAACCATCGTCAAGTGTGTGAAATGGAGCACTACAAATCTGATCAGTTGGCATCATCTCTCTCTGCAAAACATAGAAACATTATTTTACAAATAAGACAAGGTCTTAAAATATCTTCCACAGGCCATTGGGTAGAATGCTAGCTTGATTTGTGGTGCAAGCATCCTACCTCGTTATGACACAGGGAAAAAGTGAACTCAATGTGTTTTTGGCTGTTTTTGTGTAAAGTGAGTGAAAATGTCAGCTTGTGCATTGATAAAACAGCAATGAAGATATTAACATAGCCGATATATATTGCACACGCCTACGGTAGATGGTTAAATAGTTATGTTTAAAAACTGTGTATCCTAAAGTCTCCAAGAAAAGCCTGTTATAACAGAAGCAGTAATAGTAGCTTGACTAATAAAGTAGCCATATCAATAAACTTTAAACACATACCCTGTAAATTACATTAATATCTTCAAGCCTGCTAACTGACTTGCTATATCTAAAGTCCTCACTTACCAAACCATGACTAGAGCCCCCTAATACCATCAGGGAGGTCTTTAAAAATCTCACCTTTCTTTAAATGTCTTACTGCCTAAAGTTAAACTACATGTTACAGCACAGACCTGTAGTTTGTCAGCAAGACCTTCTGACCGTGTCTTCAGTATGGACTTCTTTGGTTGACTGTCTGGTGTTATGTCCAGTTGCCAGGGGTTCCCATTTGATGTGGTCTTGTCCAAATCACACGAGCTTGAAGTAGAATTGTTTTCTGTTTTGGTTCGTTTAGCCTTTTGCTGCATGGCAAGAATTGCTCTTTTACGTGCAATGCATTCATTTAGTTCTTGTAAATGCTTTTTTTTCCTTGCCAATTCTGGATCTTCAATCTGAGGTGAAGAAGTCTGCTTAATCCATGGAGGATCAGAGCCTGCAGAAGTATGTACACTGGAAGAATACGATTTTGGGTATTCCAATAATTCCTCTGGACTGTCACTTCTCTCATTTGTCTTTAGAAAATGTAAATAAGGAAGAAACAACAATTAAGGAAATGAAAAAAAATAACCCTTTGGATGCAAGACTGAATTTATATGTAAAAGCAAACAGACCTGATGTTGGGGATTGGTGAGAGATTCCGAGGGTTTCTTCAAAATGGACTTGACTGGTCCAACTGTGGTTTTATGTTGATAATCAAATGTAGTAACCCTGCTTTGTCTCTCCACTTCAAAAACGTCTGTAAACGGCAAGTTATTTTGGTCCATAGCAAGGATCGCCTTTCTACGGGCTATTAACTCATTGATCGCCCATAATTCTTTCTTCTTCTTTGCTAATTCATCTTTTACATTCTCGCTGCACGGTGTGTCTGATTTTGATGCAGTTGTCTTTAATCCTTCAGTTTTCCTATCAGAGCTTGTGCTCAGGCTCTTGCTGTGATGCTTGTCCCGATATTCTGGGCTGCGGCTTCTTCTGTGGCTTCGACTGTGTCGTTCCCTGCTTCGACTGCGGCTGTATTTGTGTGAACGATCTCTACTGCGACTACGGCTTCTCCTGTGACTTCTGTAACTCCTGTCACGGCTGGAGCCCCTGGGTCTCCCGTGAGAGCTGATTTCCCGATTCTGGCTGCTGCTTCGACTGTATCTGGATCGTGTTCTTTCCCGGCTTCTGCTATACTCTTTATCCTGTTTATCTGTTAAAGGTTTCTCTTGTTTCCCTTGATTTTCCTGCTTTGGAGGTTCAGCAGTCTGGCTATCTGGCAGTCTAAATTTGAAAAAAAAAATTGATTAGAGGCTATACGATGTGTAATCAGCAAAAAATTTAATAAATTCTACTGTATAACTTAAAACCTTGTCACTTAAGGACATGATCCTCATTTCAGTCTTCACTGGCACATTGCTAATGGTTATCCAGATTAGTCACTGGTGACAATAATGAACACCAAGACCACATAAAAATGATGAATTCAAACAATTTCATGTCTACTTGACAATCATCTATACAGTATTTATTAATTTCTTCAGGAAGTATGCATCCCCACACACAACTACAGTCCTGTGCAAGTGTCTTAGGCTTCGACTGGATTTGGTGTTTTTGCAACGGTACAATGATCATACATAACATTGTCTATGACTGGACACAAAAATTTCAAACTTGGTTTCTAATCTTCATTCTAAGCCTTGTGAGTTTTAGCATATATTAGCCTTTTCACCCTGTTCCCCTTCCGAAAAAGGGATTCCTTGGCTGCGTCCCTTTCAAAAAGGCCAAACCAGAACAACCGTTAACCATTAGTTAGTAGGCCAATTTCTCAGGATCAAGCTATGAGGTTATGGTGAGAGCTACACACAATTTTTTTCTGACTGATTTCCAATAAAGAGAATTAATTATATATGACCATTATACCATTTCTCAAACAATGGTCTATTTAAACTAAAGCTAGCATGAGATTTTTGCACAAAATTGTATGTCTAAACACACAATCAAATGATGTTTTCCAAGCTCACCAACTACAGAAAAACAGAAGTAAAAATTACTAAATATACTTTAAAATATTATTTTAAAGCTTTATACATTCATTTACTCACTCAGTAGACAGTAAATCATCCATACACTCGGTTTTAACCTGGTTCTTGCATTGCTCTTTTGGGTCTGTCTCCAATTTGATTGTCATTTTCTCCTGCACATACCCAAGCAAAAATAATGGCAAGTCAACATAATAATAATACAAATCATCTGGATTGAGTCATTAGACTTAAAATATACAGTGCAGCAGTCCTTTAAAATGTATTGCACCTTTTCTGTCTTCTCTTCTGTTTTCACCTCAAACGGGAAGACATTCTTTTTCAGTCTCCTGATTCTAATAACTCGTTTAAAATCTTCAGTCCCTATATTCTCAGAGATCTATGTAAATGGTTTGAAAAAAAAATAATATAATAATGATCTCAAACTTCACCAAAGATTAATAGATCTGTGTTTGTGGATGATATTTAAAAAAGTTGGACAAACACCTTGTAATCTAAAATGGAAACTTACCGGTGCTAATGTAAACTCAACCTCATCTGCCAAAGCGAGCTTGGTGTCGTCCAAAACTTCAGACTGATCAAAAACCAGGTGTGGCTCATGCAAAGTCTTGATGAATCCAGAATTTTCATTCAATTGTTCAACAACGCCCTGGTGAGGAAGGCATGTAATGATACAAAATTAGGAAACTGCAGCAATGTTTTACCTCTGAGGTAAATCTATGATTTTTAAAACACACTTTTTATGTTTTGTTTATCCAAATGTTACAGAGGTGGTCCAAGTCGAACAAAAAACATTGACAGAAACAATATTCATTGTTTGCAACAAAATGTAATGTAAAGAAAAAGGTAACACTTTACAATAAGGATCACAAATCGGGTACTAATTGGTAGTTATTATGCTGTTAGTCCTTAATTACCATTAACTAATTTATTAGTTAATAGGCAGAGTCAAAGGTCAGGATAAAACTGGGAATTTCTGGAGCCATGAGGCAAGAGCATAATTACTTTCCCTGACTAATAGTATAATAGTTATTAACTAGATCTGCATTTACTGAATGAATTGCCCCTCCATTTGAAATGTGGCAAGCAGATAATGTGATAATACTTCTGTCCACATTTTGGCCTTGTGGGTTTAAGTGTGTGTGGGTGTGTGTGTGTACAGTGCCTCCAAGTCATATTCAACCCCCTGTAGATTTTGATAATGCAAGAAGTTGCAAATAAGTTACAGCCTTCAAATTTTGAACAAGAACAATTAGAACAACATCAATTAACAGATGCCTAAATATTACAAACAAAAATATATAAGTTGCTCAATAAAAATATAATGCACTCAAAACATAAATATTAGGGTCAGTTATTACTCAACCCCAAGATTTAATATTTTGTGGAATAACCCTTATTTACAATTACAGCTATTAATCGTTTTCTATAAGACCTGATCAGGCTGTCAGAGGTCTCTGGAGTTACCTTGGCCCACATGCAGATCTTCTCCAAGTTGTCTTGGGTCTTTGGGCATCTCTTGTGCACTCCTTCCACAAGTTATCAATCGGGTTAATGTCAGGAGACTAACTACACACCTTAATCTTTTCCCTCTTACACCAGGCCTTGGTTATCTTGGCTGTGGGCTTGGGGTCGTTGTCCTGTTGGAAGATGAAATGATGGCCCATCTTAAGATCTCCTTGATGAGGAGAGGTGGTTTGTGGCCAAAATCTCCAGGTAGGCTTCCCATGGATGTAGACCAGATGGCCAGGCCCCTTGGCTGAGAAGTAGCCCAACAGCATGATGCTGCCACCACCATGGTGGCAGGGATGGTATTCTTGTGGTTGTATGCCATGCCATTCTTTCGCCAAACGCTCCGGGTGTGGTTGGCACTAAAGACCTCAGTCTTGGTCTCATTAGACCAGAGAACCTTGAACCAGTCTGCCTCAGAGTCCTCCAAGTGATCATGAGCAAACTTTAGATGGGCCTTGACATGAAGCTTTGAAAGTAAAGGTACCTTATGGGTTCGGAGACCATTGTGGTGGAGTACGGTACTTATGGTATTTGTTGAAACCGAAATGCCCACTGCCATGAGATCTTCTTGGAGTCCCCTCCTTGTTGTCCTTGAGTCAGTTTTGACCGTTTGGACAAGCCTGGCCTCGGCACAAGAGGAAACTGTTGAAAGGCTGTTCAGGCCGTGGAAGGTTAACAGTAGTTCCATAAGCCTTCCATTTCTGAATGATTTCCAACAATGGAGACAGATAGGTCCAACTCCTTACAAAGGGTTTTGTACCCCTTGCCAGCCTTGTGACCCTCCGTGACTTTGTCTCTGATGCTTGAGGGAATGATGGGTGGAATATTAACTGACACTCTGGTAAACTTAGCAAATTTGTTTAAAAAAAAAACAAAAAAAAACAACCCAACATTCTTCTTCTGCTGCAGTGCATTTCACATATCCAGACCCATCTACAGTCCAAATTCCACAATGCTAAGTTAACTCCAAATGTGTAAGCCTGCAAAATCGACAGGGGTTGAATACTACTTAGAGGGACTGTATATATAGCTGAAGATGTAACGGGCCACCCTGAGTGCTCATCAATTTCAGTTAAAATGTAAATTGTCAGTTGAACTTTGAATCTGAATATTCCATCCATGCAGTTCCTTGGGAGATTTTTAATATTTAACCTTAACACGGTGCGATTATCTAAGCGACAGTGTTTGAACCACGTCTGTTCAGGCTGTCTTAATCACAGAAATGTGTGGAAGGCTTCTCAAGCACTATATAATTAGCACCTCTTTTGAGAGTCTTATTATAAAGTGTGACTGACCAAGCACTCCTCATCTTACTAGAAATACTTACTAAGCTACTTTAACGATGCAAAAAACTGTTCTGCTATCTTGGCAAATGGATTTATGACTTACTAAACACTTTAAAAGGGAAATAAGCTCCTCACCCCTAGTAAAGATACACCTGACTGTCTTTCGAATTAATCCAAATGTCAACATAGTAAAACCACATTAAGGCAAATTAATTAACACTGTAGTTTTTTTATATATGGTTGGTACACAGCCATAGAACCCACACATACCTCAAACATATTAAGTATAACAGGCACGGAGGGAAAACCAACCATATCCAGTTTACAGATAAATCACTGTGAATATGGTTGACAACTTCAGACACTTTTAAAAAGTGACTTTAAGCTGCCTCATTTGGCCCCTCTAGCCATTTCAACCTGCCAATTCAACTACCCAAAGACTTTGAAAGCCTGTTTGGTTTTAAGCATCCCTAGCTGTTCTATTCTCTTAAACTAGCCTAAGCGGCCTTAGTTTTTACATCAAGTGTCATATGTGCCTGGGCAGTATGTGCTCATTCATTTCAAAAAGGCCCTGGTTATAAACCAGAGTGTAGGGTCAGTTATATTCTCACTCTTGACTCGTATTCCAGGGCTGGGTTCATAGCATTATCAGCAGGACACTGAGTTCATACATCACGGGTAGTTATTACACACGCTTAAATACATGCTTGTATAATAAGATAAATATTACAAGCTTTGGGGAATTTTACCCTTTCTCCCCCAGACTAGTTTTACAACACCCCCTGCTACATAGATAGCCCTGATGGAGGAGGAATGCCGGCCAGTGAATGCTTTCTTTCAGCATGTGGCCTCCATCTTCTTCCCACTCACCAGCAGGCCAGAGCACTTCCATTGCAAGAATGTGACTACATTCAATGATCCATCCACCATCTTGGATGGCACCTCTTAAGGTAGGCAGGAGCCGTTGAGTGCATTTACGTGCCCTTAATAATCTGTTAACTGCAGAAAATCAGATTCTCAATAATCCGATCAATGCGTTTTTATGCACTTGAATAATCAGATGAAGGGAAAATTCTGGGTTTACATGACTCAGCAAGTAATCAGATGTCTACTTTGCAACAAGCTAATAATCTCTCAAATATATGACAAACTTCAATATTAAATAATCAAATCACCTCATTAAATAATCTTAATTTCCTCCAGTATATGGTCTCCACAAAGTGTTTTATAGCCACTGTGGTGCCTTTAACTCTGTGGTGCATTTAATTCCAGGGTTAGCAGACCAGTGAGGGGGAAAAACCCCAAAACATTTTTGCCAACAGAAAAGAGTCCAAATGAAGTCTTTAGAATACACCAACTTGCCTAGCGCGGACTGAGACAATGTGATAATCTAGCAACCGGTACACGTATGAGTAATCTGATTACTGAAGTAAAATCCAGCTCTCTTTAGATACGAGTATTCTATATAACAACTTGAATCTTCGTCTTTCAGTTTTTCCCTTTTCAGGGGTCGCCATAGCGAGTGAACTGGTGGTTAGTGAACTGGTCAAGCAGATGTTTTCTGAGCCCAGCTAGGGTCCATCCGCTTGATCCAAATCCTGCTTCTTTCGGCGGCTTCAGAGACTGCCCTAATTGTCTCTCGCAGAGCTTTTCCATGGATGCCAAGGTCTTTCAG
>JAVSBU010337407.1:0-10840 GCA_033118015.1 Loricariichthys derbyi | reverse complement strand
AAAAAAAATAGTGGCTGGTAAAATGTTTGAGTGGCCAATACAAAATTTTTAATTTCCACCCCTGCACGGCACCATGCAAGCAATACAAAAGGCACAACATATGTGATTCAATATTATTTGAACTGTGGGTCTGTAAAGACTCAATCCTTTTCAAGTCTTAAAGCCCAAATCTGGTTCCAAGTCCAAAGTCATTGAGTTTGAATGCACACCTCCAGGAACTTGTGTGTGTGTGTGTGTGTGTGTGTGTGTGTGTGTGTGTGTGTGTGTGTGTGTGGTGGGGGGGGCACTCACAGGCTGATCGGCACGATTGATGCCGGTGAGGAAGAGCGTCTCGGCGACGAAGAGCGAGATGCACAGGTTCTTGTGGATGGTGTTGCGGTCGCTTTGTAGACCACGGAAGAAGCAGAAAGTGAAGATGCAGATGAGCAGGCAGACGAGAGACAGCAAAATGCCAACCCATGTGATCATGTCCAGCAAGAGCTCATGCATCTGATCCGCCTTCTGATAGAGAGAAAAAAAAAGAGAGAATAAAATTCCATTAAAAGTCTAACTGTGCCTAAAGACTAAGAATCCCTTCATAATAATCACCAAATGTGGTAATCAATCAATAAAACGTTTGCAGCTTCACTTGTTGGTGGATTTTTGGCTCTGTGCTGCGTTCCAGAAAACTTATTCTTGGTCTCACCTGACCATAAAACCTTTCACTACATGGCACAGAAGCGCAAACAAGACTGTAAATCATTTTACAGAAGAGGCTGCTTGAAAGCTTTGTGTGACGCTGGTGAGATTGTTGGCACATGCACAGACCGACCAATCTCAGCCATAAAGACCGTACAAGGTTGCTGCTGGTTTCTCGGTAGCTTCCCTGATCGGAATCCGATTTAGGCACGGTGTTAGTGGTGCCACACTTTTCACAGCTCAATAATTCTACAAACAAAACTCTTTCTCCTTACTGGTGCCTTTATTCTGGAAAGCATGTGAACGTAAATTGGCCCATCAGCTGGTCCAAAGGTAAACAAATAAAAATCGAATCAACGCTGTTCTGGTGATTTTTCGAATTTACGATTTGAACCTACTTATAAACATTTCCCCGGAAAGAGATGCGTAGAATAGGAAGTACTCTTGAACTCTAACGAGGAAACGGGCAATAGGCGACGCAAGGAAGTTACGTGGCGGGAGTGATGAGCGCCAGGAAATGTAGTGAATAAAATTTATGGTTGTCCGAAAATCATTTTGTTTTTTCACTTTGAACACATTATTCGATAAACTACACCAGATATTCATACTTGTATCACAATACAGTGTTCCCTCACTTATCACGGGGCATCGGTTCCAGACCCACCCACAATAAGTGAATTTCCACGAAGTAGCGACGCTATGTTTATTGTAGTAGTTATACAGTAAGTACATTATTTTAAGTCTTTATAAACTCTTCACACACTCTTATACATAACCCTTTAACATTCACTTAATAACTTTTAACCCATACTGTACATGTATGTACCTTTTAAAAAATATCTACTTAAATGTTCATAACATTTTTTAAACTCTTAAACCTAGATACGTAATTTAAAAAATTTGATATTAGTACTTACCATTGATTATACGTGGTATATTGTACGTATTACTGTGTGTACTGAATCCCGTAATGTGTGATGGCAATGATCTTGACTGCTGGTGGAGTTTATAAAATTTATTTTGCCTTTTACACCATAGGATACAAACAAACACAAACTAAACCACCTTAAGAGCTTGGGCCTCAAAAACAGGTCCGTCAGACTAATAAACTTTACTGAACACAATGCTCCGAAATAAGCTTTGTATGCTCTCTTTCTGACAAACACTGAAGCCTTACTGAGAAGTTTGCCGACAGAAATCAAACAAAGATGGCCACTGCCGAACGACCCTTTCAGTATAAAACACTCCGCCTTCACCTAAATGTATAGACTGGCATGAAGGCTATATATTTAGGTGAAGGTAGAGTCTTTTATTTTGAAGTCTCTTATGTAAGTGAAGTTAGCCACAATAAGAAAGTATTTCTGTCAATATTAAATATAGATAACTTAAATATCAATTAAGTAATTAACCCAAATGAATAAACATTTTAGGTGGTTATTCACACTGTATAATACGTACTACTCATGTGCAAAAATACTTTAAACGGAGTACCGCAAAACCCCGTGAAACAGCAAAAATACTACCATAAATATTTTAAATTAATATTTTTTGAAAATCCACAAAACAGTGAGTCCACGATAAATGGACAGCAAAGTAACAAGGGAACAATGTATAAGCTTTATGTTAACTGTAGTGCGGTCCTGTTTATAGATTTAACATAAATGGAACGTATCCCTATCGTAAATCGTAAGTGCAAATTTAAAACGAGTCTCGCGCCGCACATTGTAAGCTCTAAAATGACATGTAGGCTTCGTAAGCAAACAACTTTCTTAAGAAAATATCTGAGTGCTTCTTAGGTTCCGTTTTCAAGAATTGCATTTAAGAGTGTCTTAAGAATCTTCACGTCTCATCTTAAACCAGGTTTCGGACTAAATTCCATTCCAAGTGATTGATACGGCTGGAAAAAGTGTGCGGTTCTATTGAAGGTGATGAAGTAAGACGCCCCGATTAAGTACCTCGTGGTAGAAAGCACTGAGCGTGATGAGCCTGATGCACAGTCTAAACTCCATGGAGCAGAATGAGTGGCCGCCTTTGGCCCGAAGCGTTCAAGTAACTAATTTCATTTCATTTGCAGGATTAGCACACGGTCCAAAGCGCAATAGGACTAAAGGCTCGCTTGGCCCCGGGAGGCAGGGGGACAGGCCCGCTGAGGCGCGCCTGTAAGTTTAAGGTCAGCCCTGCCCTCTGCACGCACCATTTACATTTATGTACATGCTGACCTTTTTGCGTTTGGATGTCGTCTGTATTCTGGCACTCGGCTCGCATGCGTAAATAGCGCCATACATTTTGAGGCCCGCGATACATGCGGATTGTGCGTGAGAGCATTTTCATCGCGGCTCTATTCATCAAATCAGTGCGTGACAACGCTAACCCCTGGAGCGCGAGTGATGGATGTGAGCGCCCCTCCCCTGCTCCCCCACCTCGAGCACAGAGAGGAAGGAGCGGTCGGACCCTCGGTGAGGTAACGTGTATTACGAGCTGTTTATGCTCCACGACTTCGAGCAATCCGATACGCTTCCCCTGCTCTCCCTCATCCCCTTCTCTTTCTCTCTCTCATCCCTTCTCGTTCCGTCGCTCCACCTCTCCGATAATCCTGATTTAGTTGCGGTGTACAGGATCAGACTGGATGTCTGTTGCTGGGGAGGAAGTGGAAAGCTTAATGCAGTCAGTTTCCATCTCGTTACATTAAATCAGTGCTCTGCTAATGAACCCAACTCCTTAGCTTTCTTTAAAAAAATAAATCACCCTCCATCCTCCGGGGTTAAATCCGACCTGGGCAGGCAAGGAAACGCGAGCAGTGCACATGCGCCCCCTTCTCACCGCGATTAAGGAGGCACGGATCAACAGAAGTAAAACTTTGACTGCTTGACTGTCATGAGCTCCTTAAAGGGTAAAAACACGTACCGGATGTTAACACAAAACTCTTCTGACTACTTGAGAACTGACTACTTGTTACAGAACAAGTGTTGTGTCTGTATGTCCGGGCACCTTGACTTCCACATGGGCCATCAGCACAGCGAAGTTGGTGAGGTGCGTGCAGGAGCAGGAGGTGTGGGTCCGGTTCGTGCCAAGGAGCCTGCAGTCCTGGGTGGACCAGTAGCCCATCATGCTGCGTTTGGAGTAGCTCCAGAACGAGCAGTTTGGGTTGAAGTTCGCCTCGGACTGCTATGTAAGAGAGATGAGTGAGATTATTATCCGTTTAATAGTAGTAGAAATAACAGTCACAGAAGTAGTAACAGTAGAAATATTTAGTGTGGTGGCACTATCGGTGGTATAAGTAACTGGGGTTAGTAGTATTAAGAGTAGTAGGAGTTATGGCGGTATTAGCAGTAATAGTGGTAGTAGTAATAGTAATGGTAGTAGTTAGTGGTAGAATGAGGAAGAGTAGTTAGTAGCAGTAATAGTAGTATATTAGTAGCAGTATATTAGTGTTCAGTACAAGTAGTAGTTTGAACTAGTGATAAAAATAGTAAAAGCAGTAGTTAGTTGTACCAGATAATATTAGTAATAATAAGTAGTAATAGTGTAAGTAGTAGTTAGTAGCAGGAGAAATAGTAGTTAGTAGTAGGAGTTGGTAGTCATAGAAATCTGCAGTAGTAGTTAGTAGCAGAAGTTGGTAGTAGTAATAGCAGTCTGTAGTAATAGTAGTCATTAGTGGCAGTATAAGTAGTAGTTAGAAGTAGTAGTAGATGCAGCAATGGTAGTAAAGTAGTAGTTAGTAGTAGGAGTTAGTAGTCCTATAATAGTAGTAACAGTAGTATAGTAATAGTAGTTGTTAGTATAAGAATAAGTATTAGTTAATAGTAGTATTAGTAATCATTAGTACTGGTAGTAATGCAGTAGTTAGTAGGAGGAGTTATAGTACTACTATAATAGTAGTAATAGTAGTATAACAGTAGTAATAGTAGTCAATAGTATAAGTATTAGTAGTAGTAGTCCTTAGTAATGGTAGTAGAAGTAGTAGTTGTAGTAAAGTAGTAGTTACTAGTAGTAGGCGTTAGTAGTAGATGCAGCAATGGTAATAAAGTAGTAGTTAGTACTAAGAGCAGTAGAAATAATAGCAGTAGTACAAGTTTGCAGTAGCATATACATAGTAGTTAGTAGAAGTAGTTAGTAGTAGTAATAAAACATTTCATTCCATTTTTTTAATTAAACTGTACGTGCTATTTTTTTTGCGGAGGGCACTTGTGACCAGATGGACCAGAGCCTATCCTGGAGAACCCCCGCTCTCCCCCGCACTCTTTTAAATTAAGCTTTTTTTTTTCGTTTGTAGGGTTTAATGTTTGCATTGCTAAAGTCCAATAAACTGTTATATGCCAAAAAAACATAATAGGTGTGTGAGAGTCGTACCTGCAGGTGCTTGACGATGAAAATGACCGGTTCAGAGAGGTAGACTTTGTTGCTGTCTTTGTTTATGGCAGCCGTAATCACGGGCGAGTTGACGATGAGGGAGTAGTTGGGATACGCCGCTTCACCTCCCAGCCGCACGCTCGCGTTCTCTGTCGATAAATACTGGCCCAGATTCTTATAGAGGACCAGTGCCATGCGGATCTCGCCTGTGAAGCACAGTCATTTATTTGCTAGTTATTTATTGTGTCATCGGTTGTTTATTTAATGAGGCACCAACCTGACAAACTGAGTACAAGGAGTAGTACAAGTGAGGAACAAGACTCACGAGAAGATTGAACATCCTGCTCAATACTTAAATAAGAGGGCAGAGTCAAATCAGCCTTATTTTAGCCACGCCTCTGCATTATAAGCCAGGGGGTGAGACTGAGCTCGTCCCTCATGGCCACATGGTGTGAAGTAATTTCTTTAAGTAGAAGTGACATTAACAAACGGGAGAGTTTCAGCAGGTAAATAAAGTTTTTTGGGTTCAATCCGAAATGTTATTTTGTGTTATTTTGTAAACGTCGATCAAAGGCTTTCTGTGGCTAACAGCTAGTGTCACAAGGAGTGTCAAGTGAATAAAAGAGGAGGAGAGGGAGCTGCTCAGAGATGGGGAGATGAAGTACCGTTGCGTCCTTGTTGTTTTATAGTGTTTGCCGAGAGATGGATGGAATTGCCCAAAGTGTCCCATTGAGGGAACGTCAGATCAGCCAGGTTCCCATCCGTGCTGAGCCGTGACACCTCCAGCTCTGGAATCACAAGCACACAAATTGAAACATTATCCCCTACCCAATAAGGTTTTATTAAAAAAAGGAAAAAAAAATTGAAGGAATGGGAAGACAGAGGGGTGGAAGGAAAGCCTCGACTCCTAAACTAACATTTTATTACCAATATTTTATTTATTACCTTATAAACATTTTGATCTAAATGATTTGCACACTTGAAATGTTTCCGTGACAAAACGCCGATTCACCAGGTGCTCGCCAATATTTTAATTAACGTTTCAACACCATAATCACACGTTCGTCAGCCAACGACCTTCAAATCAATCAATGCTTCATCTTTCTTGCTAAGAAGAGTTGGAGTGGGCAGATAGGCTAGTGCTTCCTAAGTGGAAGAAATTCTGGTCCAAAACCACAATGTAACAAAACTTCAACATTCACAGTAATTGCTGAATAAAAACAACAGGTACAAATGAAAACCTTGGAGCAAAAAACGTTCTAAATGCTTCCACTAGAGCTGTCCAGCTGATGAGAGAGTGGAATCTGCCACAGGCTAAAACCTAAATAATTAATTGCGTGCAGTAAATATTGACGGTCGTTCCCTTCGGAATTAAACTGGTCTTTCATTGCGCACTGGTGTTGCTCTATGATAACGAGTCCAGTTGTAGAGTAACGGAATTAGGAATCGAATTATCATCAAGCTTAACTATTTACGCATGATCCTGTGCATGTTGCTTTGTCGTGAGGTTTATGAAAACACATGGATATTCAATTTTTTTTCCCAATCCATAAACCTTTCAGCTGTTTTAATGTGGAATGATTGACACGATAAACTCATGAGTCAAATCATGATTCAGACCTTCTCAAGATTTTACATTTTACATCCAACAAAAGGCGTTCCTTTGTCATTTCTGAAGCATAAACAACAAAGAATGACGTGCAGTTTCTTGTTTTTACATTTTTAAACTTGTAATAATAAGTGATCATCGTAAAGTTTCATCTTTAAGTTTCATCTCACTGTCATCATACGAGGAGTTAGGAACTAAATGCAGGGACGGATGCTAGGTGGCATGGGGAAAAGGAAATGCACCGCTTGTTCGCTCCCTGATGAACCCGACGCATGCGCGATCTCATACCGGGATGCTGGGTAGAGCTCGGGTGACCTCTGGTGGTCCGACCAGCTGCTGTGACAGTACCCCCGCTAGGGGCGGCTCCTGACATCCCCCGACTGGCAGCACGGTTGGCCCGGAACTCCCTCACCAGTTCTGGGTCCAGGATGTTAGGGGCCGGCACCCAGAATTGTTCCTCATGTCCGTACCGCTCCCAGTCCACCAGGTACTGCAGAGACCCTTGCACCCACCATTAGTCCAGGATCTGGCGGACCATGTAGGCTGGTGCTCCATCAATCATGCACAGAGGTGCCGAGCAGGCCGCAGGCGCTGGGGCATTGCATAGGAACGGCTCAAGTCAAGACATGTGGAAGGTGGGATAGACCTGCATGGACAGTGGAAGTTCTAACCGGTAGGTGACAGGGCTGATCCGACGCACCACCTTAAAGGGTCCCATGTATCTTGGGGCAAACTTGCCCAAGGCCCCGAAGATGGGAAGGTCCTTGGTGGACAGCCATACTCTCTGCCATGGTCAGTAGGATGGTTCCGGCGAGTAGGAGGTGGTCAGCCTGCCAGCGCATGGTCTCACATGCTTGCTCAAGAGCTGCCCGGGCCCTCCTCCAGGCCTCTCTGCAGCGTGGCACATACCATGCAGTAGACGGTATGACCCCGTCATTCAGCTGGGCTGGAAACAGTGGCACGGGGAACAAAAACTGGCACTCGAAGAGCGACATTCCCATGGCAGAGTGCTTTCTGTTATTGTGAGTGATCTCCGCCCACAGGAGGTGGTTTGCCCAGGAGGCCGGGTTGCCAGCTGTCAGGCAACGTATCGCTCTGCCAACTCCTGGTTAACCTGCTCCATCTGGCCATTAGACTCCAGATGAAACCTGGAAGAGAGGCTGGCTGTGGCCCCGATGATTCGGCAGAAGGCTGCCCAAAACTAACTGGAGAACTGAGGGCCAAAGTCCAACACGACATCCTGGGGGAAGCCGTGAACCCGGATGACGTGCTGGAGGAGGAGGTCTGCTGTCACCTTGTCTGTTTGTAGTTTGGGCAGGGTGACAAATTTGATGATGTCCAGGTGAGACCACAGCCGGCTGGGATTAGGGAGAGGATGGAGGAGGCCAGCAGAGTGTTTCCTTGAGGCTTTATTGGCGGCGCAGATATGACAGCGGGCATGAACGCTCTGATGTTGTCGTTAAGCCCGGGCCACCAGAAGTGCCACGCAAGAAGGTCGGCGGTCCCAGTTATGCCTGGGTGGGCAGCCATGGGACCTCGTGGGCACACTTGAGGGCCTGCTCCCGAACCCTAGAGGGGATAAACTGACACCCATCAGGCCTGTTACCTGGGTCAGGCTTATCCCTAAGGGCCCTAGCGATAGCTTGGTTCAGGACCCAGGTCAGAGCTCCCAGGATACAAGAGTCTGGCTTGAGGTTCTTGGAGCCTGGCTGATAAGAGATGGTGAAATCAGATCTCGTGAAGAACAGGGCCCAATGCGCCTGTCGAGCATTCAACCTCTTGGCCCCTTGGATACAGGCCAAGTTTCTGTGATTGGTCCAGACCACAAACGGGTGGGTGGCACCCTCAAGCCAGTGCCTCCACTCCTCCAGAACTAATTTAATAGCAAGGAGCTCCTTATCCCCCAAAGGGTGTTTCCGCTCCACCGGCATGAAGCGGTGCAAAAAGTGTGCACAAGGGTGCAACTTCAGATCCGTTGTCCGTCGTTGGGATAGGACTGCCCAGACCACCACATCAGACGCGTCTACCTCCAAAATAAACGGTTGCCCCGGGTCTGGGAGCTGTAGGACCGGGGCTGACGTCAGCCGCTCCTTAAGGGCCTCTTGGGCCTGGCAGGTCCAGCAAAAGCCCCCCAGGGTCTTGTGAGTGAGGCCGCCAATCCGCTGAAGTTGCAGAGGACGCGCCGGAAGAAAATAGCGAATCCCAGAAAACACTGGACCTGGCAGAGAGACGTGGGTTGAGGTCAGCTGGAGACCGCCTCCACCTTAGCTGGGTCCATGCAAATGCTACCCTGCCCCACTACAAAGCCCAAGAACAACATGGTGGAGGTGTGGAACTCTGACTTCTCCAGCCTGGCGTATAGGTGGTGCTCCCTTAGTAACTGGAGGACCCGCCTAATGTACCGCACGTGCTCCTCAACGGAGTGGTTGAAGATGAGAATGTCATCTAGGTAGACAAACACAGCGGTCAAGGGCCTTGCACAGCATGTCATGCATGAACCGTTGGAAGACCACCGGGGCGTTCAGGAGCCCGAAGGGCATTACGAGGTATTCATAATGCCCGGTGGGAGTTAGGAAGGTGTTGTTCCACTCACCCCCCTCCTGCCAAATGCGGATAAGATTGTAGGCACCCCGCAGATCGAGCTTAGTAAAGATTTTAGCCGCCTGGAGTGCATCGAATGCAGAGTTCATGAGGGGCAGGGGGTAACGATCCTTGATAGTAATGGCATTGAGGCCCTGGTAGTCGATGCAGGGGCAGAGCGTCCCATCCTTCTAGCTGATGAAGAAGAATCCTGCCCCTGCCAGGAACCTGGAGGGATGCATGATCTCGCATTGCAGGGCGTCCCTAATGTACTCCTCTATTGTCCTGCACTCAGAGGGTTTCAGGGTGAACAGGCGACCCCCCCCCTGGGGGGGGGTGCCTGGGAGGAGGTTAATTGCGCAGTCATAAGGACTATGCGGTGGCAGGCCCTGAGTGCGGCTCTTGGCTGAAGACTGCAGCCAAGTCGTGATAGGGGCAGGTATGCCCATAAGGTCGGGTTGGAGTCGGCCTTGCCACAGTCTGTGGGCGAGGGAACATGTAGGAGGCATGACTCCTGGCACCAGGGAGCCCAGGATACGATGGAGCTGGTCTCCCAGTCGATGTGTGGGTTGTGGTTCTGAAGCCATGGAAGACCCAGAACGAGGCGGAGGTGGGACAGCTGGGTCACCTGGAGTGGAATTCGCTCCCTGTGGGGTCCCAGTCAAATGACCAGCGGCTCCGTGCGAAAGCGGACCAGGCCAGGCCCTAGGTGTCAACCATCGACTGCCACAATCTGTGACAGCTGTTCCAGCTGCTCCAGTTGAAGACCCAACTGCCTAGCAAGCTTATCATCAATGAAGATCCTGGCAGCTCCGGAGTTGACACTAACCTGAAAGTTCAAGGGCGATCCAATGGGTCCTTCCACCTCGGCAGGATCGCTAGGCCCTGGCCCGACCTCCCTCACGGGACATGGAGTTTCCCGACAACTTGCCAGCAGAACCTCCTAGCTGCATGGGCTCTGGGTCAGAGCATGGGGAATGCGACGGACTTGGGACTGGGTGAGTTTGTGTCCACGTAGGGTGCAAGGGTCAGGTTGCATGTACTTTTCCTGTCCCACTCCCTGAGGTGGGTATCTACACAGATGCAAAGTTCGTACAGAACGGACAGTGGAGGATCCCGAGCTGACAACTCCTCCTTGAGATGGTCACTCAGACCTCTCAGGAAGGCAGCCTGGAGGGCGGAGTCATTCCACCCTGACACCGCTGCTAGGATCCGAAAATCAATTATATATTCAACGACCAGCCAAAGCCCCCTGGGTAAGGTCCAGTAGGCGTGGTGCCAGGTTACATCCACTGCGGGGATGGTGGAACATCTCCCTGAGGGCCTGGATGAAGGTGGCCTTGTTGGCACACTCAGGCGCTTTGGCATCCCACAATGCAGTGGCCCACGCTAGTGCTTTCCCAGAGAGGAGGGAGATCATGTAGGCAACCCGAGAGCGGTCAGTAGGAAAACTACTAGCTGCTAGAATAGTCCTAGCTGCTGCTCGAATGAATGAATGAATGAATGGATGGATGGATGGATGGATGGATGGATGGATAGATAGATAACTTTATTAATCCCAGAGGGAAATTTGTGTGTTACAGCAGTACAGTTCCAACACAAAGCAAGAGCAATATACGCAGA
>JAVSBU010337396.1:0-10840 GCA_033118015.1 Loricariichthys derbyi | reverse complement strand
TTTATTATTGTTTGAAAATTGTTATATATTCTATTAGTCTTATTGATTACAACTTATTTAATATAGATTATATAAATATTGTTTATTTTTATAATGTTTGTTCTTTTATAGTTTTTATTTATGTAGATTTATTTTAATGTAGAGATTATTAGTATCCCTTTTTTATATATATGTTTTAGTGTGTTTAATATAGATTATATTATTGTTGTGGTTTTGTAGATTTTTTGGATTATGGTTTTATATATAAATTTTGTATTTTTATGTAGATTTGTCATTGTTTTTTTTATTTTATAGACTTTATTTTTTTTGTAGATTTTTTTTATTTTTATTGTTTTATTTTATTTAGATTTTATTGGTATTATTGATATAAATTTAATATAGATTTTATCATTGTTGGTTTTATTTTTATAAAGTTTATTCTCGTTTTTTAATTTATAGAGATTTTTAATTCATGTAGAGATTATTAGTTATAATAATAATTATTATTATAATATATATATATATATATTATATAATTTTTTAGTGTATTATGTTGATTTTATTACTGTTGTGTATTTACTTTATATAGATTTCCTTATTGTTGTTTTTTTTATAGATTTTAAACTTTTATTTTACTTATTTTTATTGACATATTTAATTTACTTTATGTAGATTTTATTGTTGTTACTGTGGTTTTTATTTAGTATAGATTTTATTTATTATTTTATGTAGATTTGATTGTTATTGCTTTTTTTAAATTGGATTTTCGTTTTTATTACTTGTTTTTATTCTTTACTAACGTTTATCCATAACAGCGCCCTCTCTTGGTATTATGTACATGAGTGTGTTTGAGCTGCGTTTGTTCTTATTGGGGATGAATTTAAATACACATTAAAATGGATGAGTTATATTGGTGTAATATCAGTGATCGTGTGTGTGTGTGTGTGTTGTGTGTTGTGTGTGTGTTTGCTGCTCTCAGATCAGCTGCAAAAGAGGGACGAGCAGATCGTGGCTCTGTTAGAAGAGAAGGTGCGTTTGTTCCGTGAGTTGTGTGATTGTACGAGTCAGGACGAGGCGGCGGTGCCTAACAGGATGGTGTTCAGGGCGACGGGAGACGAGGTGACTAAAGGAGAGCCGATCATCAGGGGCGCCCTGAGGGAAGGTGAGAAGGTCGAATGGTGCCGGTTATCTCATTACAGCTAAGCTACGGGGGGTGTTATGGGGAGGACGTGGGGGGGAGCCAAGCCACGGCACTTTAACAGCAGAAAAATCGTTATGGCCTCGTTGCTATGGTTACGGTTAAGGCCCTGCGCTTAACTTGCAGAGAAGCAACCAGTGTAAGAACTTGGGGTGTGTGTGTGTGTGTGTGTGTGTGTGTGTGTGTGTGTGTGTGTGTGTGTGTGTGTGTGTGTGTGTGTGTGTGCGCGCGCGCGCACGCAGTCGATACATTGCAGGACCTGGTGAGCAGCAGTTTGGTGGGACAGCAGGTGTGTGCAGGACAGGACGGCTCCAGTGTGTGTGCAGGGTCCATCAGTTTACCACGACGGTCTGAGACGTTTGGAGGGTTCGACAGCCACCAGATGAACATCTCCAAGAGTAAGTGTGTGTGACTTGGACTTCCACACTAGAGACATAAAACCCGACTTGGACCCTCCCTCTAGGGACTCGACTCAGACTTGATGGATGTTGGATCCTCAAGACTCAAGTCAGACACCATAAATATACTCACACAATAGAGACTCGAAACTCGACTTGGACTCTAAAGACTTAAGTTGAAGTTGAGACTGAAGTTCAACTCGCACTAAATGCTGGAGACTCAACCCATGTGTACACTATAGACTCGACTCAGATGCCAAAATCTCAACACAGACAGTCACGCTGGAGACTCAACTCCCCTTGGACCCTCGCTCTACATACTTGATTTGAGACTGAACTCCTGCTAAAGACTTAAGACTCGACTGAGACTCTCATGCTTGGAACTCTAAACTCAACTCAATCTAGGCACTCGATTCTAATTTTTGAGACCCAAATTAATGGAGATTTGCACTCTACAAATCGGGACTTGTGTCCTACAGACTCGATGTGGGCTCAAATCCTTGGGACATGAAACTTAAATTGGACTCGCACCCTAGAGACTCGAGTTGGACTTGCATACTAGACTGGATTCAATCTCACACTGGGGACACCAGAATTTAATTGGACTTGCACCATCGGGACGACTTATTCATGCACTACAGATTTAAAACTCGACTCAGACTCTCACTGTATGGACTTGAATTGGAGACTCAACATAGACTCAAGTTATTGCCTCCTATAGACTCGAAACAACACTTGGACTCGTACTCTAGGGGCTTGGACTCCCATGCTGGAGACTCCACTCAGACTTTCATTCTAGAGATTCGACTGGCCATAGGGTCGAAATGGACTTGAATGCCAGAGACTTGAGTTTTGGTTTGGACTTGTGTCCTAGAGACACAGTACTCTGATTCTCATCCCAAGGTTTTGAGACTCGGCTCAGACTCTCTTACTACAAGTTCAGGAATTGACTTGGACTTTCACCTTAGAGACTCGGACTCTCACTTTATGGACTTGTATCTGAATCGCAGACTGGACTCTGACTCTTGAACTTAGACTCAACACAGACTCGACTCAATTTGAGACTCAATTTGAAGCCAGACTGTTATGCCAGACACTCAAGTCGGATCCACTCACTGGGAACTTGACTCAGATTCACACAGTACAGACATGAATCTTGACTTGGACTTGCACTCTAGTGATTCAACTCGGACTCACCAGACCTGAAACAGACTCAAAAGCCAGAGACTCGAGTTTGACTCTGACTCACACCCTGGAGCCTATGTGGTCACGTTCAGTCCTGACCCTGTGCTTCTGACCTTTACCTGGACAGACGGAGATCGTGAAGAAGCAGATGACCTGCGCAGGACCGAGTCCGACAGCGTCCTGAAGAAGGTGTGTCCTCATGTCTTTATTTTACTTGTACATGTTTATCCAGAGCAGCTTAAGGCAGTGGAACCTCGGAATCCAAACAATTCAGACATCCAACGGTCATTTTTTGCCCCCAGATCAGATTAGAAAATTCTGATTGAATATGGGGACCAAATCCAGTCCAGTATGAAAATCACTATAAATCCCAAAAGAATGGGATAAGGTGCCATTATAAGTATATTATATTTTGTTATTGTGTGATGTATATGTAATGTATATTATCAGTCTATGGGTTCCATTTCAGGCACCCCCTCCATCGTTCTAAACTTTATTTTTACTTATTTCATGTCTTTACTGATTATTATTATTATTATCAAATTCCTTTTGCTTTTTTCATACTTTTAATCTTTAATTATATTAGAATAAATATATAAAAAACAATCATTTATGATTTAGGAATGCACTGATCCTTATTGCTTCTTGTGAGGAAACAAATTGGGGTTCGAACAGCCTCCAGAACAAATTAAATTTGAATTCTGAGCTTCTGCTGTATTTTATAGTAGAATCAGAGTAGAATGTCTGTATTGCAAGTGTAATTACTGCTCTCTTCCTCAGGGGGGCACTGCTAACCTGCTGCTGTTACACAAGAGGAACAGTGAGGTGGGTTCTGTCTCTGCGTGTGTGTGTGTCTGCGTGTGTCTGTGTGATACTGAACAGTGTTTACTTTTCCGATACAGCAGATTCTCCAGAGCGTCACTCGTCTCCATGACCTGCTCAGCACCTTACAGGTGAGTCGCTGCTCCCCTGCTGGGGTCCAGAATACACAAGGCAGATGCTCTGGTGCTGACTGTCCCTGATTTTTGTTCCACAGGCGGTCGTGGTCCAGCAGGACACATTCATCGAGGACCAGCGTCACACGCTGAGCTCCCTGTCTCACCGCCACCCATCAATCTCGTCCTTCTCATCCCTGTCATCCTACTCGTCATCCTCGTCTCGACCCAGCTCCCTAATGGAGCAGGAGAAACAGAGGCTGGAGGAGAAGCAGAGGGAGGAGGAAAAGAGGAAGAGGGAGGACGAAGAGAGGAGGAAGAGAGAGGAGGAGGAGGAGGAGCGGAGGAGGAAGGAGGAGGAGTTGAGGAGGTGGGAGGAGCGTCTGCTGGCTCTGGAGGAGGAGAACCAGAGGAGGCAGGAGTGCCTGCAGCAGGAGCAGCAGGAGCTGAGCAACAGGAAGGAGGAGTACCAACGGGAGCTGCTCAAGCTCCGGGACGACCAGAGGAGACTGGGCAGGGAGAGGGAGCAGCACGCGCAGCGACACGCACAGGTACACGCACGTGCAGTGACATGCACAGGTGCACGCAGCGACATGCACAGGTACACATGCAGGTACACAGCAGGTACGCAGCGACATGCACAGGTACACACGCACATGAAGGTACACGCACGCACAGCGACATGCACAGGTGCATGCAGAGACATGCAGATACACACGTGCAGTGACATGCACAGGTACACACATGCGCACACAGGTACACGCACGCACAGCGACATGTACAGGTGCACGCAGCGACATGCACAGATACGCACGTGCAGTGACATGCACAGGTGCACAGATACGCACGTGCAGCGACATGCACAGGTGCACAGATACGCACGTGCAGCGACATGCACAGGTGCACAGATATGCACGTGCAGCGACATGCACAGGTGCACAGATACGCACGTGCAGTGACATGCACAGGTGCACAGATACGCACGTGCAGTGACATGCACAGGTGCACAGATACGCACGTGCAGTGACAAGCACAGGTGCACGCAGCGACATGCACAGGTACACGAGAGCACGCAGCGACATGCACAGGTACACGCGTGCACGCAGCGACATGCACAGGTACACGCGCGCACGCAGCGACATGCACAGGTACACGCGCGCACGCAGCGACATGCACAGGTACACGCGCGCACGCAGCGACATGCACAGGTACACGCGCGCACGCAGCGACATGCAGAGGTACACGCGCGCACGCAGCGACATGCAGAGGTACACGCGCGCACGCAGCGACATGCAGACACAGGTACACGCGCGCACGCAGCGACATGCAGACACAGGTACACGCACGCGCAGCGACATGCACACACATGCACAATGACATGCACAGATGCACGCACGTATAGTGACACACAGATACACACATGCACGCACGTGCAGCTACACGCACAGGTACGCACATGTAGAGGTGCACATGCAGTGATGCACACAGGTGCATGCACGCACACGCGGTGACGCGCACAGCAACACACATAGTGACACTGAAATATTTTGGATTCATACCGTCTGTAATAAAAGTGAGACTGGTCTGATTAACTAACTGTTTTTCCTCAGTGAGGTGCATTGTGGGTAGCAGCAGTGTAGTTAATTTTCTCCTCCTCCTCCTCTCTGAGCAGGAGGAAGCTGAGTTGCGACCCCGTAACTCCTCCACCACCTCGGAGGATTCCCTAAAACTCCAAAGCTCGTTGGAGGTGATGGAGGGAGTGGAGATTTTCTCTCGATCGGACTCCAAACGTAAAGCAAAGAACCTCAATCCCTTCTCTTCTGGTTCTGGCCAAAAGGGCGGCGCCACAGAGTTACCCAGCCAAATCCCCACCCGCCTGTTGCAGCTCACCAAGACCAAAGACAAGAAGGATAAAAAGAAGAAGAAGGGGAAGGGCGGATCCCAGAGTCAGAGTACAGGTAACAAACCAACCAATCAGATCGCTTCAAT
This sequence comes from Loricariichthys derbyi, assembly GCA_033118015.1. NCBI lineage: Eukaryota > Metazoa > Chordata > Actinopteri > Siluriformes > Loricariidae > Loricariichthys > Loricariichthys derbyi. The sequence goes on along the minus strand of JAVSBU010337396.1, from coordinate 5,156 downwards.
CGGCCTGTGGTTTGAATGCTTCCTTCCTCTGCTCTGAGCTCTGAATTGAACCAGAGTTTCTTATAAAATATCTGCATTACGACAGTACAAACTGTGCTGTTTTAAAAAGTGGTGGGGCCAAAACTCGGAATTTTAAAACTTTATTAAATAATAAATTAGTAAAAAGTGACTGGGGGAAAAAAGGGCGTTTTTTAAAAATACTGGCGATACAATAGTATTTTAAAATGTGTAAACAATTTGTAAACAAAGAGTTTAAAGAAGTGAGTGACAGACTGGTATTTCAAAAAGTATTGGATACAAATAATGTTTCAGGTAGTATCGTGGACAAAATACAATATTTAAAAGTTTTTGAGATTTACAAAGAACTATTGGGGATTAAAAAAAACCCAGGCATTTTAAATAATGTAGGACAAACTATTACAGGAAGTATTAGAGATGAAAACAATACTTTAAAAAATTGACAAAAGCAGCATTAAAATAGAGATATATAACTATTTAACACGTCAAAAACAATTTTAAAATGGAAACAGTTATTTTAAGAAGAATTGCAAACAGGTCATTCAAAAAGTATAGGGTATGAAAATTTCAGAAAGTATTGTAGACAATTATATTAGGATAAAAATGTTTTAAAAGTACTGTAGATTAAGTTATTAATTTAATTATATATAATTTAATTAATAACTTAATATAATTAAATTAAAAACTATTGGTGACAAAAGCTTTTTTTTTAATTAGCAACCAAAAAAAAATACAGTATTGTAGAAAGTATGGGAGGCAGAAATTAATATTTCACATAGTATTTGAAACAAGAAAACCATAACCGGTAGATCAAAAACCTGGCAACAGAAAAGTTATTTCATAAAGTACTTTAGACAGAAATCATGTTCCAAAAAGAACTGTATATCAGTTTAAAAAAAAAAAAAACCCAAAAAACCCAGTACGTTAAAAACAGAGAATGACAAAATGTAGACAGTTATATTTTAAGTTAAAAAAATGCTTTAAAAAGTACTGTAGATTAAGATTTTGGTAAAGTATTGGGGACAGAAACCGATATTTTAAAAATTAAGACAAGAACAAAAAATTTAAGTTGACAACAAATAAACACTATTTCAGAGGCATAAATATTACATTGGAGGCAGAAGTTAATATTTCACATAATATTTGAAGTATTTAAAACAAGATCAGGTACTTCAAAAACAAAAGAGATTTCATAAAGTACTTAAAAATCATGTTTCAAAAGAAACTGTAGGTGAGTGTTTAAAAAAAAAACCTGCTATTCAAAGTGTCAAACAATAAAACAGTTATTTTAAAAAAGAGAATTACAAAATGGAGGCAGTCATTTTTTTAAAATACAGAAGGGGCTACAAAGTTATTTTATATCTATCTCCATATCCATTCATTATATATCCATTATATATCCATTATATATCTGGGGGAAAAACAAAGTCTTTTGCAGTGCCGTTGTTCTCTAAATAAAAATTTTATTCTTGACAAGTAAAGTTGTTACATTTATTTTAATTTAAGAGCTGTAAAAATTAAACATGAATTCACTCTTATGATTTTTGGATTCTGTGTTCCTGCAGAACTTCAGGCTGCTGCTGCTCCCGAAACCTCCACAGATAAAGAAGTTTATTTCTGCTGACCCTTTTTCATTGTGGTTTGGATCCTAGATTTTCTGGATGGTGGATCTTCTGAATTCTGGACGAATGTCTCTCTCTCTCTCTCTCTCTTTCTCTCGCACCTTCTCACTGACAGCACTCACCTTGGACTTTGGGGGTGTGGTTTCTGGAGATCACTAGGGGCACTTTTTGGGCACTTTTTAAAATCATTTTTAGTTGTTAATGAGAGAGGAGATTTTTTTTTGTCCAGCAGCAGGAGACCAAAGCCTGGATCTGTGGTGGAACCTGATGTTCTCTGAAGGATGTTAGACTAACAAAACTAAATAACACTCTGTTGATGGTAAAGCTCACGTTCTTCCTCTAAACCCCAAAAAAACTTAGAAAAAACTAATTTTTTTAGTTTCCCATTTTCCTTCCACATTAATTTTGTTTTAAATTTATATTTATTTATATATGGAACAGCTGGAAAATACTGATTAAAGCTACACAACTTGCTTACTTAAGCGATTCAATAAGTAAAAACCAAAAAAACAAAAGCTTAAATAAACTGTGTTGGCACCCTCTGTGAAGTTGGGTAAATAGGCTACAAAAATGTGGTTAAAGTTTAAAGGTTAAAGTTTAATTACACACTAAAAGTACTGGAGAAATTAATCTTGTTTAATAAGTAGAAATAATTTAAAAAAAGAAAAAAAAAAAAAACATTTTAGCCCCCGTCTTTTATTCACCGTTATTTACTCAGCTTTGCTTTTTGTGCCAATATTTTTAAAAGCAGTGTTTGTTTTTTTTTTTTTTTTTTTGTTTTTGTTTTTTTAAAGGTTGTCGCAATCTTTGGAGTCGGGTTCAAGTCCCAGTCTGAATACTGCCTCTGTGGAACTGGCATGTTCTCCTTGTATCTGAACTCCTCCGAGGTTCCAAAGACGACGTCAATTGGCGTCTCTAAACTGTCCCACAAGGCCCCACCCCTTGTGACCCTGACTGGAAAGTAAGCAATATTTTTAGACAAGGAAATGATTGCATAAGGGATGCTACAACCCGATCCCACGTTGCCACGGTAACAAACTATCAACGCAGAAAATTCTCACGTGTGTAACCTCGCTAATGGAATTCCCGCTATAACGAACGGTGATCTGTAAAATAATGAGCGTAGATGACATTCTAAACGGCCTACACCCTTCGCTTTTGTTTTATTTAGTGGTTATTTGTGGTATCGATTTTTTTGGTTATTATTGTACTGTTTTCACCATCCTACACTGACATCACTGGAAGTGGGCGGGGTTTTGAATGTATAAGAACAAGTTAGAGATTTTAGCATAGGAAACGGTGGACGTAGAGCTCCCACTGTCTGAATAGAAATAGCGTAGCGGATAATTGGCTGTGTGCTTAGTCTGATACCAAACGTACCAAAAAACTAACAATGAAAAAAGCAGCAATTTTCTTGCTTGTTTGGCGCCAATGGCCTTCCATAAACAGCAGTCATACAGTCGGCTTCAATTAAAGAGCTTAAGTTTTGATTTGAAAGATTTTAAACGTATTGAGAGTATAAAACCTAGCACTTATAACGAGAGAACGTATAAGGTTAAGGGAAATGTCACGTAGTTACGAAGCCACGCCCACTGTAACCTTTCTGTAGCCTTTCTTTTCCTGTATGGTCCTTTGTTTATGTTTAATTTTTTATTTTAGCACTTTATGAGTCGCGGCTCCATCAGAAAGGTGACCAGGCCGCTCCTTCGGTTAAAAACCACCGGAAAATCATTATTTTAGAGATATTTAACAATCAGGCGTTTGATAATCAATAAAATCTGATTGCCTTATTGATTGTTTGATTTGTTAGGCGGAGTGAAGGATTATCGCCTGCAGGTTCAGGCTCTTCTAATTGCAGCCATAAACGAAAAAAGTTTACTATAATGGAGAAGGTCTGCAGAAATTCATTCATACTGTTTTAATATCGTTTTAATTTACAGTTGTGACCAGAATTTGTTCGTTTCAAACAAACCAAATCTATTCATCACTTCCTTAGTGTACTTACTAAGCGTGCCGTGTTTTGATATTTATCGTTTTCACATTTTTGAGACACCACTAGAGGGCGCTGTTCTGCACAGCTCAGTTTTGTGGCTGAACGAGGGCGGAGCTCAACTTAAAATCAGCGACTAAGCTACAAGATTTAGTACATAATGTTAAATTCTGAGAAACCGAATGAACAAAATGTACCACCCGTTAAGAAAAAAATTAAAGAAAAAAAAAACAAAAAAACATGAGCTTAGTAATGCAGCAGATGTTACAAATTTTGTAATTATTTTTAGACGATACAACCTGTTTGAAAACGTTATAAACTAACAATATCCAATAAGTGATCGACCATCAAAAATCTTTGCTTCTTTGAAGTGATACGCATTTTAAATAAGTATAATTAAGTATAAGAATTAAAATTTAGTTAAGCTGTTTTCACTCATTTTGTTTCTGGCGCCATCTGGTGTTCACATGCTGGAACTTCATTCAATTTTTTATTTAAATATGCAATAAAAATCTAAATCTAATCCAATGTTTATCCTTTAACGCAGAATCATTTTAATGTGTTTTAACCAAGATAAAGAATAGAATAGAAATAAACCTAAGCTCCGCCCCTCTTGTTCCAGAACTCATGTCAATCAAATCAGTGTGCAGGGGAAAATTTGTTTATTTTGCTGTACATAGTAAAAAAGAGACTACAAAAAGTGTCCCAAACCATCTAAAGTGCCTTTTTAAATGTATTTTATTTAGATTTTTTGAAAAGTGACACAAATTTTTGTCATTAATTCTCCAGGTGTGATTAAATTAACCAAACTGATTGCTTTAATTACTAAAAAAAAAATAAGCCAGGCTTAATTAAGGACCCTCACACTCACTTCTGTGTTTGCATGTGGAGAAATTTTCCAAATTCAATCCCAACGTCACCTTCAGCTCTGAACTAAATAAGACATCGTAATTAAAGGTACTGTTTAAATTTGTGTAAAGAAGGGCTTTGTTTGTGTAAATATCTGTAATGTACAAAATTAAAAGTGTAAAAGTATTAATTGTGGATTTTGTGGGTTTTTTTCTGTTTAGGTTTTTTTTGGTGATTTAATTGAAGCTTTTCATAACTGCCTTTATTTATCAGTATTTTGAAACATAAAACAATGACAATCTGTTAATAAATAACTCTTATTGTATGTTTTGTGCTTATTTATGTTCAACTTTTTTTTATTTTTTTTTATTGCAGGAATGTTTTAGTGAGTCATGATTAATTAAATTTTATTTTATGCTTGCTACTACTACTATTATTATTATTATTATTATCATCATCATAACTTAGTATTATTTATAATACAATAATCATTAGTATTTACTATAATGTGAACTATAATTATAAATATATTATTATTAATTTAGTATTATTATAATATATACTATAGTTATAAATATATTTATGATTATGTATACATTTTATACACGTGTGTGTGTGTGTGTGTGTGTGTGTGTGTGTGTGTGTGTGTGTGTGTGTGTGTGTGTGTGTGTGTGTGT
>JAVSBU010337380.1:0-17759 GCA_033118015.1 Loricariichthys derbyi | reverse complement strand
ATATGGAAGTAGTTGGTGTGAGGACAGAGGATGCAGAGGACAGAGTGAGATGGAGGAGGATGACTCACTGTGGAGACTTAAAGATGGTCTAATACTTTTGCACGGTACTAATCATGTCCTATGTGGGTATAAGAAATTGTTCCATGGCATTGAATCCTGGCTCTGACTTTCACCCATGATTGAGCGAAGCCTATCTCTGAATTCCCTGGTCTACAGGAGTAGGGGGAGGCTACTGCAACAGCAACCCCTCCCTCAGGCAAAGTCAGTCATATGTGTTTTATTTTAAATTTTCCATTTAGTCATTTAGCAGATGCCCTTATCCAGAGCGACTTAAAAGTGATACAACCTTATAATCCAAGATATTGTGGGTTGAGGGCCTCACTGGTAAGGGTGGGCTTTTAAAACCCTGGACTTTTGGGTACCATAGTCCAATATCTTAACCGCCAGACAACCACAGTCTGGAAGGTGCCATCAGGATACGGGACTTAACCTGGATCTGAAGCCTAAACCAGAATTCACTGGTTACACTCAGTAACAAGTTGCCAGTCATTCACAGTGTGCATCGTCAAGTTGGATTATACCTTCTTGTTTATTATGCCATGTAATCCAATTGGATTTTTTGAACACCAGGGGGCACAATCATACATCAATCTCAGTGAGACTCCCAAATGATTTTATTTGCAGACTGCAGATTCTTGTTTTTAAAATTTTTTTATACAAAGAAAATCTAAACACGTTCAGAAACAAAAATGGAATATAAAATCAATACAATTAGTATGGTGAATATAAATCAAACGGTGAGCAGTGTAGCATTACATCCGTACTCTTCAGTAAAAGCCCACAAACCTGAAAATATGCACATGATTTTAAAAATAAAACTGAAATCATAACACATTTCTGCAAAATCACTACATGTGATGCTTAGACTGTCTGTGATTTCCTTATAGGGAGAAGCAGGCCCTAAGGGACTGCCAGGAGGTTCCGGTCCAAAAGGAGAACCTGTACGTGATTGACCCTTTAATTTAATTATTGCTATACCGTTACTATCTGAGTATGGAATGGAGTAAATTCATTACCTGACTATCTTTAACAGGGAATTCCCGGCAGAGACGGTAAAGACGGCACTCACGGACTCGACGGAGAGAAAGTAAGTTATATATGTTTGTTCATTTCTAACAGAAATATTGTAGGTATCTTATTGTGAATGATTTTGCTTGTTTTTTTGCCAGGGTGATGCTGGACGGATTGGTGCTCCTGGGGAGAAAGGACCAAATGGGTTGCCTGTAAGTGCTCAAATTATTGAGATGCAACAGAAACTTAAATTAATGGAGATTTTATTGGATAGAGTGTTCACAAGTGCAGAGCAGTATGGTGGGAGATCTGCCACACAATGACTGTTTTTCCAAAGAAAGTCATCAAAGCATTGTTAGGATAAATGGCATGATGGATTTTAAACCAATCTGGCCACCTCTGTGAAGAAGCTATAGCTGGGATCATGGTTGGATCTTGCATTAACATCTAAGCATCCTGACCTGAATCCCACTAGTTTCAAGAAGGTGTTGTATAATTTGAACCAACAGACTCTGGCTGAGTTGCATCTACCTTGTGGAAGAAGCTATTATGGTGGAGCTTTATCCAAGAAGATTCATAGGGCCTTTAAAATAAGATATTACGAGGTATAATCAGTACTAGTGCAGGACTGGACAGTGCAAAAAAGGCAAATGTATTACAGACATTATGTAACTCTGTTTTTTCTGTCTATTTCAGGGTTTGCCTGGAAAGTCTGGTGATAAAGGAGCCAAAGGAGGAGCTGTAAGTTATTGTTTGCTTTTTGTACAATAAGCTCTGATGTGATGCTTCTTTTAGCACATTCAGTCAATTGTGCTTTTCGAAGCCCGGCCTGACCAGAATGCACCACTGGGACTCGAACCTGGGTCACTGCGGAGGAGGGATAGCATCTTACATGAGTGCACCACTTGGCTTGGTGTTAACTGGATGGATTATTTTAATAATGTATCATAAAGTCAAAGTATAATTTAATTCTATAGTACCGGTACTTTTTCCAAATGTGTATACCCAAAGACTTACTATAGCAAGACTGGGGAGATAGTGGCAAGAAAAATCCCTAAAAGCTATAAGGAGAAAATCTTGGGGGGACCAAGATACAAAAGGGGACCAAACCTCCTTGTGCAGCCTAGATGTTATATGTACGGATTTGAAGTTAACAAATTAATAAGTTTATAGTAAAATAAACAAAAACTAAATATAAAATTAAAAAATACTTTAAAAAAATAATCAATAAAATATAATAACATAAAGACGGTTAGAAATGATTGGACAAATTGATAAATTATTATTAGAGTATAATAAAACAGAATATAAAGCTATAATGTAAGTCACTATTATACACAATAATTAGTGATTGCCTATATATATTGTTATCCGAAGGTCATCTATCTTCTTATTATTCAGCCGTTTTTTGACACGTAATTTCGCCCGCAGTTTGCGAGATATCGACACGGGACAAACACCGAAATGTGCAGAATTCTCAGGAGACGGCTGCTTGTATACAGATAAGAAATTGCATGTCGCATTTGCACGCTACGTGCGAAAACGTGAGAAAATTTTCCCATTGACTTAACATTACGGCCAACTTCGGACGGCCATAAATCTGACAATTTTTGAGCTAGAAACATGAAATTCAGCATGCATGGACTATGGGGCACCCTGACCCGGCACTTGAAGTCACGGCATGATCCAGCACTCTGGTCACTTTTTACCACGCCCACAATTTCTGGCCATAGGAAACCCATTGAGCACAATGTTATTTGGCTTTTTTTGACGCTCAATTTCGCCCGCAGTTTTCGAGATATCAACATGGGACAAACACTGAAACTTGCAGAATTCTCGGGAGATGGTTGTTTGTATACAGATAAGAAATCCCATTTCGCATTCGCTCACTATTGGCGAAAACGCGAGACAAATTTCCCATTGACTTAACATTATGGCCAAATTCAGATGGCCATAACTTTGTCAGTTTTTGAGGTAGGAAAACGAAATTCGGCAGGCATGGACCGAGGAGCACCCTGACCCGGAACTCGCATCGTGGCAATCACCCTCACATTTTCTGCAGGAAATGCACCTATCTAGTTAAAATAATAAATGTTATATCAGCGGGAAAGTTACGTTGCATGGCACCCTCAGTAGAGGGGGGGGGGGGTGTTACTGCCTTCTGATGAGGGACTGATGATTAAAGAAGAGCTTGAATGGAGCTGGTACTCGAAGAAAATCTCAAAGACAAAACAGATTATGTAGTTAGTTGTTGTTAAGAACACAAAGTGTATTAAAAGAACGCTTGCAGCTACAGGGGATAACGAACCTTGAGCGTGAACAGTGTTGGCACTCAAATCATGGGTTCATCAAACACGTTGCCGCAACAGTTCTGCGATGGACTTACATCCCGCCCAGGGCATGCATACTCACACATTGTGTAGATTTCTTATTGTAATATTGACACACGTACATGACACGGACACTGAATGTTTCACTTGTTCATCGCACAGGGTAACCCAGGAGAGATGGGAGAGGCAGGACCTGCTGGAGAGCCAGGTATTCCTGTATGTATCTGATTGGCTTATGTAAAAACTCCTAAAGCCTGAGACAGGCAACATGGTCTTGCCAATTAACATGTACACTTACTGTACATTATATTATGAGACTGACTTGTAAATATTCCTTTTGAAATGCACCAATCAGCTGAGACGTTAAAATACGACAGCACATGTTAAGCTCTTGAGATTTTTAGACAGTAAGTGAACGGTGTGTTCTCTTAGTGGATGTGGAATAAAAGTTCACGAGTAAAGACGTAAGCCACTTTTAAAAAGGGACAAAATACCACACAACTTGGTGAGTATCTATGGATAGTTGTCCCACCAACCAGTGAGTATGTTAAGTCCCTGTCCACCATCAAAAGCGACTACAGTGGATACAAAAGTGTCAGAACCGGACCTTCAAAGAACAAAAGAAGGTCTAGTAGTGTAGAAGGCATCAAGATGCACTGTGGGAAGAAGACCAGCCAGTGTGATGTTCTAAGCAATGTTCTACTGGGAAACCCTGGGTCCAGGCCTTTATGTAACAGCGTCCTACAGAGTAGGTGGTTTTAACGTGTCGGTTGATTGGTGTGTTAAAGTGCTGTGTTTCTATTTGCGTTTGCTAATGTTGAATTTAAATAAAATGTAATAAGAGTTGGATTTTTCTATGAGGTTATGGTCCACAACTGGTAAAAATGTGACCATCAACTTTGCCTCTAACAGGGAGAGATCGGTGTTCCGGGTGAAAGAGGTGAAGCCGGACCCCGAGGCATAGCTGTAAGTAAACCAAATGCTGTGACAATCAACCAATTGAAGGTGAAGGCTGATAGGTACAGATGTTTCTTATGCATATGAATATGTTTTTAGGAGAGAAATAACTACCAAGTTCTGTAGATAAGTTCATATAAACCTGCATTTGGATGGTTTTCGGCTTGATCACACTCAAGCCTCTACATATTTTACGTAAAATTATTTCTAAGCAGTCTAATACAAGTCAAACAGGCCATAGCTGATGAACGTGACTTTTCGTGAAGTGGTTACTGTACGCGGTTCTCCCAGTGTTTGTCTCTCTGCGTCCTCATGCTGTGATGATTTTGCAGGGGGGCATCGGACTGGCTGGAAATCCTGGACCACAGGGAGTCAAAGGGTTCCAGGTCAGTATGGTAAAGTTTCTGCTGTGCTCAGGATTCTCAATCAATTTAAATTAGTAATAAAACATACATAATTAACAATCACAAGCTGACCTTAGACAGCAAACTCAGAGCTCATAGTACATCTTTTTTGTTACTAGATATATTTCCTGTAAATAATTGGATGTTTTGCAAATAACAGGGAATTAAAGGTGCCATTGGTGACCCTGGCCTTCCAGGTCCGACTGGACTCAGAGGAGAATTTGGAGAAAGGGTAAGTAATACATTAGACACATGAAAGCAGTGTTATCGCACAAATTTACACTTTATCTTTTGATGAATTGATTACTTCATATCATTTCTGTAATGCTTCACTTCTTCAATGCTTCATTTTTATTTACTGACTTTTCTTTTTACCAACATTAACCCTCTTTCAATTTCCGATTAAATCGGTTGCAATAAGTTTATTATAATTTAGTATAAATGAATGTTGTTAAGTGATCATCTTTAAAGGGTTATTTTTTTTATTTGTGGCGTAAACATAAAACTGCAGAAAAGATTACGTTTAACATACAATAAAATATACAAAATGTCATGGATAAATCACCAAACTACACGATCATAAATTATATTGATAGTATGAGAGATTAATGCATCAGGAGGTACTATAGAAGCAAAGAGGGTATAAATCAGGGTACAGTATAAACTCACCGGCCACTTTATTAGATACACTTTGCTAGTACTGGGTTGGACCCACTTTTACAGTCAGAACTCTTTAATCCTTCATGGCATAGATTTAAAAAGGTGCTGGAAACATTCCTCAGAGATTTTAGTCCAAACAGATTTGTCGGCTGCACATCCATGATGCGAATCTGCCGTTCCACCACGATACAAAGCTGCTCTTGGATTGAGATCTGGTCACTGTGGAGGCCGTTTGAGTTAAAGTGACACTCAGCCTTGTTTGAGTTGATTTGGACTTCAGGATATGGTACCTTATCCTGCTGGAACTGGAAATCAGATGATACACTGGGCTCATAAAGGGGTGCACACAGTCAGCAACAATACTCAGGTAAGCTGTGGGGTTTTAATGATGCTCAACTGATATTAAAGGGCTTGAAGTGTGTCGGAAAGTACCCCAACCACACCACTACAACCTGAATTGTTGATATAAGGCAGGATGGATCCAAGCTTCATGTTCTTTACACCAAATTCTGACCCGACCACCTGAATGTCATAGAAGAAATCGAGAATCATTGGACCAAGCGATATTTTTCCAATCTTCTATCATCATTGGTGAGACTATGCAAAATGTAGCCTCAGTTGCCTGTTCTTATTAGACACTAGTGGCATCTTGTGTGAACTTGTGCTGATGTAGCTCATCTGCTTCAAGGTTCGACATGTGTATTCAGAGAGATGCTCTTCCACATAATGCCCGTTAAGGTTTATATTAGGGATGAAGGATATAAATCAGGAATGAGCACTATAGAAAGAATGGAGTAAGGAAGGAGGGTAATGGAATAGTTTACAGTATCAGCCAAAAGTTTGGACACACCTTCTCATTCAATTTTTTTATTTCTTCCCTACATTATAAATTAATACTGAATCAAACTTAAAAATATTAAAGTCCCAGTATGTCATACAATCATATTATATAGGGTAAAAATCTAACACCCCATAGTTAGATCCGTTATATGCCCAGACTGAAGAATTCAGTCCAATTTTGGTAGGTATAAGACGTTTAGAAGAAATAAATTGGGGGAAACCCCTCAGAGATTCCAAAGTGGTCAGACTTCAAAGTGTTTGTTTCCATCGGACCATGAATTATCACGTGACTGCGAACAGAAGATTTAAAGTGTAATTGACGATTCAAAAGACATTACTGGTCTTATTTTATATCAAATACAACAAGTGTGTTTTAGATATGTTCAATAACTATTTAAAAATAAGCGATAATATGTACGTATCTGTCAGAATTGCTCACTATGTCCGTCTTCTTTGGAGTCATGTGATCGAAAATAGTGATATGATACTACGACGTAGCACTCGCTAACAAGAAATGAGCTCACGATGTTTATAACCAGATTTTGTCAAATAAACGCATAAAATAAAGAAACGAATATAAGTCATTAGAAGGTGTGTTTTACTCATATGCGAAATATTGTTATAACATACTGGGACTTTAAACAAATCCTAATATGTTTTAAATTCCTTAAACTCGGCCCCTTTTGCTTTGATTCCAGCTTTACACACTCTTACATTCTCTCAATGAGCTTCATGAGTACAAACACCAACAATCATCTGAAATGGTTTTCCAACAGTCCTGAGGGAGTTCCCAGAGGTGCTGAGCACTTGTAATGATTACAAGGAACATTAAATGTAATTAAAAAAAACATTTAGAGTAATGTCCAATTAAATATTATTAGATTGAGAGGCATATCACTGCATACATATTTTATACTGCAGCAGAGGAACGGCCTTCCAAACCAGGCTGAGCTGAGCAATGTTTTCATAAAATTCTCAACTGAGTGCACTAACAAAGAGAAAGGCTGTTCAGGGAGCAGGAAGCAGAACAAAGCCTGGTTTCATGCTCCTACAGCCTAGACTTTACACACACAGACACACAGTATGATATGAATAATTCTCCCTATTTATCTCTTTCCTACAGGGGCCAACAGGAGCATCAGGACCGAAAGGAGACATAGTGAGGATCTTTCTGTTTATTTTCCATGTGCATGCATCATCTCTCAAATCTGGTTTATGATACATGTGGACTGATAAGCCAAAACATCAAAAAAAGCTCTGATACTGCTTAGATTAGTACTATGCATCAAATTAACTTCCGTATGATTGCCAGGGTTTCCAGCAGATGTTTATTACGAATATATCACTCCCTCCAGCTGCACAATGCATTATGTTGTCATCTCTTTCCAAGTCCAATTCTGACCCTGGCGTCCCAATTGTAGGCAGGAGTTAGCATGGTGAGCACTCCAACTGGTCTGTGACTGGGAGGTCCCATAATCAGCAGTGGGAGCTGCAGTAGCTCTTCTGTCTATTCACACCAAGACGGGAGAGAATTTGCTGCTCTTATGAATCGATTATCATTGAATGCCATCATGGTGATTGGTTGGTTTATCCCTCTTACGACCGCAGTCAATACTCCTCACTGCTGACCCCACAAACCTTGTTGGTTGGGAGATGCTCCAATCCAGTTGTTTGGCCATAACGATTTGTCTCTTGTTAAAGTGGCTCATTTCTCCCTCGTCCACTATGACAATCTATTCCAGAGCTTCACAACGATCAAGGTTATTTGTTATTCAGTCTGTCCAAGGCTTTGAAGTCTGACTTGATGGGTGTATATTAAAATCCAGTCTTCTAATTCTGTTTCTTTCTGGTTAGGGTCTGGGTGGAAGTGATGGCTTGCCAGGAGAGAATGGAGAATCCGTATGTAGCTTATTTTGTACAGTGGTGAAACAGAATCCTGATGGCTTATTAAACATGAAACCAATTAAATAAACCTCTTGTGCACTCAGGGTCCATTCGGTCCTCCTGGCCAGAAGGGAGAGGTGAGTGGAAATCCATACAAGTCGGTTAATTTTATGTTTTTTTTTTTTTGTTTTTTTTGTTTTAATCGAGATTTTCCTCATCAAAATGAGCAGAGAACCAAATTCAACAACTTCTGAGGTGGTCAAGTAGCAAGATACCACTGAATGCCTTCCAGAGTCTCGCCAAAAGTGTTTGGTAGCCATTTCGGAGGTGCTGTTTTTCATTTCTGGGTTGCCAGATCCCACAAGAGATACAACCACATATGGGAACAACCCAAAAAGAAGCGAAGTAGCTTAGAAGAAGCGGACCTGGCAACCCTGCTTCCGCAACAGCTCTACACTCTAAACTGAGAACCATGCACTGAGATAAAACCATGCCCACTATGATAAAATCTAGTAATCTTTTATTGGATAATCTGATTTCTAGATATTAGAAGCTGAAGTATGCTGCTTACCACTTGAATAATTAGATATCTGCAGAAATCTGATTATGATTGTGCATGCACAGCAGTTATACACCATCTCCCAGGCACACACAAACCAAAGCAGGGTAACCGCACCAGCAACTGCTGCATATAAACCCAGTTCTACTAACATTCCAGGTTAAAGCACATTATTTATCTCCCGACAGACACCTTCATACCAATACTATATATTTATCCAGCATTCTAATACCAAAGCTGTACAGTAAAGAAAATAAGGTTACTTCCATACCCTGTAACACTTTTGGTAAAATCCTTCTCTGTGAAAAAGCATCTTCATCTCTGAAAGGATAAACTATAGATATTTCGACTGGTATTTAGAAATAATGCTTTAATACCAAATTCTGCACAGCAGTACACAGTGACTCATCACTGAATGTTATAAATCCATCCCATTATTGATTTCAGTCTGGAAAGCATGGAGAGCCGGGGCCTAAAGGAGTAACGGGACCCTCAGGAGAGACTGGACCCAGAGGACTGCCTGGAAAACCTGGCATAATGGGCTTCCATGGAGAACCAGGTGTTCCTGGTGTGGCTGGTAAAGCTGGTGTTCCTGTGAGTAACCAGCGTTCTATCGTTTAATGTTTTTTTCCCTGGTGAAGGTCGTGGCCACCCAAGCATCATTGTTAATGTTATGTTACAGATTAAAACGTATTCAGGTCTCTGTTTTTCTTTTTAGGGAAAACTAGCAAGCGAGCAGCATATCAGAGAACTGTGTGGCTCAATGATCGATGGTAAACAAACATGCACCAATCCCACGTTTTCTGATTCTGGGTTCTGATATTCATGCTGTTAACATTCTTAACATGTCACTCTGTCTAACATGACGGACTGTAACTAAAGCAGAAAAATAATTACAAGAAAGCATGAGAAAATCCATATGCATGAAAAATGAATCTTTATATTAATCAAGTACAATGGCTCTAAATAGTTAAGCTTGTTAAGCAGTTCTAAAACCCAAAGTTTAATATTTTATGTACAGCATGGTACCGATGTTAACAAGCTAAAGATAATCGATGTACACTTAGCTATATTAGCTTGGTCACGTTTTCTACACAGAAACAAATTAATGAGCTGTTACAGATATATTCCTTTATAAAAATCTAATGTCTCCTCTCAGACCAGATTGCAAAGCTGGCGGCTAATCTGAGGAGACCTTTGGATTACGGCTCTGTGGGTCGAGCTGGTCCGGCTGGACCTCCTGGAATACCTGGAGAAGCAGGAACAATCGGACTCCCCGGGGGACGTGGCCCACCGGGATACCGAGGACTTCCAGGAGAGCTGGGTGATCCTGGCCCTAGAGGTGAGAAACACGCAGCATGCAATGCCAACATTACCAGTGGAGGGCAGTATAGCAGGATGTGACGATAAGATTTTACGTATGCTTACGCCACCTGCATTTCTAATTATTTATAAACAGCAGTTAGTACAGTCAAACTCTGCTATTTGAACTCCAGCTATCCAAATCACTGACCCAGTGCTCAACCCATATGGTTTATTTAAAGGATTTCTATTAGCCTAGCAGTTAAGGTACTGGACTATGGACCAGAAGGTCCAGGGTTCAAATCCCACCTCTGCCACTGTTTGGTCCTTGAGCTCTATCAATAGTAAGTTACACTGGATTACGGGTGTCTGCAGAATGACATAATCTAAATCGAATGGCTAATATTTAGTAATTTCAGTTCAAAGTTAACTGAAAAAGTGTAAACACTTGCACAAAATAAAAAGTTAGTGAACATGGTAGCCTCTTTTTTTGTTTCAGTCTCAGTTCAGTGCAGCAGATTGTTATGCTTTTTGGCTACTTTTCAACATCGGCCTATCAAAATGGCATTACACAACCCAAATAATCGGAAGGATGCTACTCTGAACCCTCTGCGACCCACAGAAATATAAACGGGGTGGAAACAGTGTAAAGACATGTGCAGTTTGGGATGCTTGGGTGTGTTAGCAGAACTACAACAGGTTTTTAAAAACTTACCGAACTGATGACAGTGCATTTTGCAATTTCCTGTAGGTGATGTTGGTGAACGCGGTGATAAGGGTCCTGTCGGGAAAGCCATGGATGGGCCAGTTGGAGACCAAGGAGAACCAGGTATGATTAAACAACATGATTATGCATAGAAAGACACAACACTGTTGAAGTTTCCAGGGAAACTTAAACTATATCTGTTTTAACACCACATGAATAATCAGGCACAAGTTCCACTGCTGCACAGGTTTCACCTTCACCAGTCACAAGGCTTATGCAACTTTTCCTGCCACTGTGCTACAGTGATAACGCCAATTATCACAAATTTCTTATTAAGTTTGTTACAATTTGCTAGCCTGGCACTGCAAACACCCAGGTTCGAGTCCTGAAGGTGCCTTCTAGCCAGGTCTGGTGTTGTACAGGCACAATTGTCTTTGTCATAGTGGAAAACAACAACAGCATCCACTACCCAGCCTTGCGATGGACTGGCACCCTATTTAGCCTAAATGCTCTCATTCACCTTATTCTCATTTATTTTCTACATTCGTTTTGGAATTAGGAAATCAGAGATTCGGTCGGAATTATAATGCAAGAGCTTCTTTTTTAGATGACCATGTACCGTGCCTTATTTCGACAGGTCTACAAGGCGTGCCTGGCATCGTTAAAGACGGCCGTGACGGTGCGCCGGGAGACGCTGGTGAGCCTGGAGAACCAGGAAGGCCGGGCAGGACGGGGCATCAGGGGCCCCCAGGAATCTGCGATACGACAGCATGCCAGGGAGCGGCGCCTTATGGAAAATCACACAACCCCAAAAACCATTAAACAGCGACATGTTCCTTCATCTTTCAAAAACACATCGGCGCCCCCAAGGAACGAGGAAGGAATGAGCACGGGGAAACCAGAAAAGGACCACAGAACCGTTGTAAATGTTTAGGGGTAGAAATATCAATGCACGTGAGGAAAAAATGGCGTATGATCATTGGAGAGTTGGTGTTGATGAACAGGAACGAATGAGACGAAAGACTTCAAGCAGAGACTCCATCAATCCCAACGAGCAAGACAGCATGAAGCTTGAAGTATTGTGTGTGGATGTGTGAAGAATAAAGGCCAAAGCGGTGTAAACATGGTCAGGTAAAACCATTTTGTACATGTGATTATGAAAGAATTTCTGACTTTCCTGAGTAGCTTAAAGACTTTCTGTACAGATTCCTGTAGAGAAACAACACTGATCGACTCGATTAGTATTAAAAAATAATGTATGATAGTACATTATAATTATAGTACATGTATGAAGTCTCATGCATCACAGTCCTTATGTTAGAAATATCAGAATACAGAAGCTCTAGCTCAAACCAGCGAGCATCGTCACTATAAAGTGTGATGTATTGAAATCTTTTTTATATTACTGCATACGTTATTCCCAGTCACTCTGTTCTTCAGCTGACATGAACCCAATTTGTATTTTGTATTTCCTTCCATTTTTAAATGTTTGACCCAAGATCCCATCTGAATAAACCGATAATAAAACCCTGAGAGCATCAATTCGGATGCTTCATCAACTGTTACTGTACGATAACTGTGGTGGTGTCTGAAATTTCCACCACGTCCACTGTGTACTGGTGCTGTAACTATTAAATCTCCATGACTTTATATACTATTTATTATCTGTGGGTGACTGCTGAATGTACGGTGAGGCTCTACATCACCGTGTTGTGAGAAGGAAATACTGAATAAAGCCACTTTTCAGTGAACCGTTACTCTTCTCTTAGACGTTGAAGCTGTGTCCGAATTCAGTTCCTTACTCACTCACTTATTCCCTATTCACTAATTAGACCAGGGTTCGAGTCCCGGCGGTGCTGTGCCAGGCATCACTGTACCTGAGCTCATGTCTGACAATGACCTGTCGGCCCTGTGATGGACTGGTGTCCAACCCAGGGGATGCTTATTGATGTGATTCTGGTAGGGTTATTATAACTATAACCCTACAAAATACTAAGAACCTATACTAAGAATATTAAGAAATAAACATAACCAGTAAAATATTTGCATTTTTAATCCTCATTCCATTCCCTGGCCAGGACAGAACGTAGACAGGAGGTCGGTACTGCCTACAGACACAGCCAATCATGACTCCGACCCGGCCACGAGGCACTGCTGAGCATCACGCTTAATAGAAATCGACTGTCCGCTAAGAATTCAGACAGCACTAAAAGCTAAGCGCCTAAATACTGCACTATGTAGGGAAAAGTGAACAAATTCGGACACACCTTGAGTCGATTAGCCATTGAAAGCAGGAATACAGAATGACTAAACATTTATTCAAACAGACCAAAGGCACTCTTAAGTATAAGCACACGCAACTACTCGCTAAAACACTGCAGAGCTCTGCAGCTTCATTACATACATTCATATGGGACATAACTGAAACTTCTGAAACTTCACCACCACTTCCGGAACAGGACTTCAACGGAACCGAACTTGCTCTTTTCAGTAAAAGAGTCCTAATCTCTGCTTCTTCTAGGCAGCACTTGATGTAATGGAAGCAAGTTTTGCAACTGTAACGAACAAAACGGGCTAAGAAAATATAAACTAGACTAAACAGTCGGAGTTATTTGATGGTTCTCTGAAATCCATACAAATACAGCATGTACTTGTATATTGTTAAAAAAAACCCCAATAAGTAAGATTTATTTAAATCCATACACGTCTGTAACGCAGTCACACAGACCCAAATGATACTGCTTAAACTCAGGAACCTCTGGAGAGGGAAACACAGAAAGTCCAACACACTTTCAATGAACTTTTCAGTGCTAGGGAATCAAGCCAGGTTTCTACAAGACACGTTCCCTGATGCTGAAAACACAGATGCCCATTTTTGTATTCCATCTTGCCAGAGGCACCCTAGTGTCCGGGCTCCTTGGGGTGTGATCGGACCCCCTTACATTAGAGTCCACAATAAGAATCTGTGGTTGAATAAACTGACACCATACCTCTGACAAGTCCTAAAGTAAATCTGTGCTGATTAGCATTACACACGAGTAAAGAGACGAATCAGTCCTCTTATTTTGAATTCTCACAATCAGGAGTGTCCTCGATGTAGCTCGGCTCGATCCGAATGCTGGTTTCATTGCAGAAAGCATTGTGAAAGTCCTATAAAGAAACGTAAGGGATCAGAAAACTACAACTAAAACTACTGTAAACCACTGCTTTAGGATTAACGAAACATAATGAGCAGTGGTTAAGCAATAGAAATGATGAGGGTTAATTTGTTTAGTTTGTTCAAACTAAAAGGTCCAGGTGTATAACGGGTCAACTGCTGCTTTGGAATAAAGTACCGTATACCAAAGCAGTATTGCCATCTAACCAATTTTCACTTCCAACCTGTTTCTAGTAACTTCCTTAAATTGCAGGGGACTAAGGATTAAAAAAAAAAAAAACATGTTTACACATCCCTAGTATAAAGCTGATCCTGACCTGTTTTAGGGAGTCTCCGTAGATCTCGCTGATGTATTTCAGAAAAGCCGTGGTCCACTGCAGAGTCGTGGCTTTGTCAGTCTCAGGGTTGCAGAATGGCACCAACAGTTTCAACTCATCGCAACACAGGCGAATCCGTTTCCTAAAAATTAGTTCCAGGTTAGGTATCAGTCCTGCAACTTCTATAAGGGGCTAAGGAATCTCTGAGCCTCTTCATATGTTACAATAACATGCATTTTTCGTGA
This sequence comes from Loricariichthys derbyi, assembly GCA_033118015.1. Lineage (NCBI taxonomy): Eukaryota > Metazoa > Chordata > Actinopteri > Siluriformes > Loricariidae > Loricariichthys > Loricariichthys derbyi. Next base: position 3,327 of record JAVSBU010337380.1, on the reverse strand, counting down.
AAAGCCAGGTGTAAACATACCCCGGACAGGCCAGAAAGGGCTTTAACAGATGCAGACAGAATGCATTTTGATGCCTGTGTCTGTAACGAGATGTAACGTGATACCGTAGGGTTGCTGCAACTCTATTTTCCACCTGTACAGCTGAACACAGACGAGTCGTTTTTGTCTGACACTTCTGAATTTGTAAAACCAGCCACAATTCTCCTCTACCAGTCCAGACTTCTCTCTGGCTTCCAAAATTTTCTCTCCTGTGTCCATTCATACTTCACCGCCTTGTTGCAGACTGCCCAGCACATAATACACTGGTAATAGCTTGTGAGAAATTATGTTTACAGGAGGTTTCAGGACATTGTGTGTGTTGTTGAGCTTTCACACTGGGAAGTTAAGACTTGATCTCATCATTTTAGAGAGAAAACAGTTGGTAATCCAACCAAACAATATCTGGATATGAAAACCACTAACACAAGGTGGAAACCCAGGTGTCACAAACACTACAAACTACAACTCCCAAGATGCACTAGAATTACAAATCATGCTGTTTTACCAATTACCAATCATTTACCAGAATTACTAGTCATTACTAATTACCAGCCAATAGGGGAGCGAAGCAGTGGGCAGAGCTAAAGGGCAAACACAAGAGCCGAAACATGACGGATGCAAATGCAAATACAGAAAGTGCCAACGCTGGCTATAACAATAGTCGCCAGAGGGCGGAGTGCCGAGGTGGCCGAGGATAGCCTTGCCTACCAAAATGTTTGTTACCTTGGGTGGAACGCTACCGGTGATCCTCTACAAAGGAACACCGTTACCAGCTGTCCCCTGGATCTCGTGCCACAGCGCTGCCAGGGGACGTGCAGAGCAGTATGTAGCAGAATAAAAAAGCCATGCTAAAGGCTACAGCTAATTAGCCTAGCGGGTTATGTTCGTGATATGAAGACAAGGTGCCTGATAAGGGCAGAATAAGAGACACTGCTCAACCGGGGCTTACAACGTGCCTAAAACAGGTACGCCTCATAGGCCCTAATTGGCACTGTGGCTCCTGGGGGCAAATTGGGAGTTGTAGTTCCTCCCAGGACGCGTTTATTGCGCTGCCATGGCCCTCTAGTGGTGGTCCTACTAATACCGTCTGACCTGTCTTCTGGCCTTTACACATTTCTGATCTAACTGATTATATGTCAGTGAACATTTATTTAACAGCCGTCACGACCAAATGATGTAGCTTTCAAGAATTCAGTTGGATGCTCTAAAACACTTGCCCCACCTTTTATCTTCTGGTTCCAAAGTTAAGAGTGCTTAAAAACTGAAGTGAAGTGGAAAAAAAGACAGAAGTAAACCAAAAGTGTCACAAAAAACAAAGTAAAGAAAATGAACAAAAAGAAAAAAAAAAAAAAAAAAACAACAAAAAAAAAAAACAAAGCACAAGATTTTTTTCCCTATTTAAACAACATTAGCTTACTGTGATCCACTAATTCCATTTTGTTATTACCTGCGTTCTCTCTCTTTGCTGTTGTGCCTTGCTTTGCGTTCACTCATCTCCACAGCAGGTCCTGTTCTTCTTGGTTTATGAGAAGCTCTTGGGTAGGCTGGTCTCCAGTTTTCTTTGTTCTGGAAAATATTAGGGTCCCGGACCTGCAATGGTTTTGGGCTACATATCGTAGCTGGCTTCAAAGTTTTCCCCATGGATTCAACTTTCAGTTTGGTAAAGAAACAAACAGAACACAGGTACAGGTGAAATAAATTGCTGCAGGCTGACATAGTGTAAGACTTACTGATGCTGTAAAACTTCACTGTACTCTAATAGGGGACCCTTGGTCTATCTAGGGCCGCAGACCCAGCACCCAGTATTCGAGTAGGCCATGCAGCTCGCGAGCCTTTGGTGATGTAGGACTTAGGGAGACATGCAGACGCAACTGGAACTGTATTAACCCATTTCATTAGCACAGGCTTATATGATGTATCTTTATCCGAGATGCCCGAGCAGCAGGGCATGAGGCAGTAATATCAAAGCCAATGCTGCAGTTGGAACCTTCCAAGTTCCTCTCAAGCAATGGGGGCTGGGTCTGTGAAAATATGTTAACACCGAATAAAGGCAGGCAAGATAACGATTTAAAAACACCCACTTTCCATGCTGGCAGCTCGTTGCTCATCAATAGCATAGATGACACATGAGGATCGTAATGCAGAGTCGGCAGCCGTATTAGAGCTGTAAGAGGAGCTGAAGGTCTTATTGGCGAATGCCTCGTGCTTACCCGCTTCCAGTAACTCAGAGAAGTGACTGAGTCCCTACAATATAAAGAGAAACTGCTTAAAAAAATATTAAACATAGTTTTATAGTATGCTTACAAGATGCTAGCGGTTTAAATCCATTAGTCCTGGTGTGGGTCGTAAGAAAACACTGAGAAGGTCAACCCATGCCAACAAATTCCAGCTGCTCCTGAGGAGCCACCAGAATTTCTGAAACCAAGTGTGAGATATAAAAGGAGACTCCATCCAGAGAGACGTGTCTGGAACAGCTCTACTGCATCCAGCTCCTCTTAATTCAAAGAAGTGCAGCAACTCAGTATAGCTGAATATAATGGAATTAAGCAGCACTTTGTAGAAGATGCTTTGACATTCAGAAAGTAATAATGTCACAAATGTTTTTAAAACGAAATATGATCTGACTGATGAAAACTATGTAAATAATGAACAATAAGGGTCCTAGTACTGAGCCTTGTGGGACTCCTTGAGTTAAAGTGAAAAATCTTTTTAACTCATTAGGTAGGAAGCAAACCAAACGAGAGCTGAACCAAAAACACTCATTCAAGAAACTTTATACCTGACCACGAGCTGGACCTGGAGGATTCCCTTCGTAACTGTTCACCACACACGCTCTCTCTGTTCTGGTCCAGTTTTCTGGCTGCGAATGCATTGCAATACCTGGCATGTCCATAGACTGCTGGAGCAATGAAAGACATCTGAAAAATATGAAAAAGCAACCCAGATTAAAAAACACCAGCCAAACATAGAGAATCTGTTCATTCGTTTAATTTGAGCCACCTTCTACTGAAGAGGAAATTAAAGCCTAGTATTTTGAAGGTACAAAATCAAATTGCCTAATGAGTAGGTTTGCAATTAATACTTTTTACATATTATATATAAAATGTTTATAGTCTCACTTCCTAATCCTTTTCATTTTAGTGTAAATTAAATATAATATAAATAATGTAACACACACACACACACACACACACACACACACACACACACACACAAATATACACACACACACACACACACACACACACACACACACACACACACACACACACACACACACACACACAC